>CABFOS010064664.1:1856-15138 GCA_900660315.1 Diretmoides pauciradiatus | reverse complement strand
GTTCTTCCCCTGTGTGTGTGTGTGTGTGTGTGTGTGTGTGTGTGTGTGTGCGTGCGTGTGTGCATGTGCATGCCTGTGTCCTTCTCTACGTATGCATTTATGTATCTCTGTACGCCTGGTTGCTTCCTCCACCTCCTTTACTCTTCCTCAATTCCCCTCCTTCCATGAGTGTAGGGAAGAAGAGGTCGGGTAAGTTGGCATGTCAAGATACTTTCGAAAAAGTGTGTATGTGTGTGTCTGCGTGCATGTGGACACAGTGTGTTATTCACTTAGGGGGTTCTCTCCTCCTCTCATCTCCATTGGAGCCCAGAAGGCAACAGGTCTCTCTTCTCACCTCCCACCCACTACTGATCATGCTATGACAGCTTTCGGAGGAAAACACACACACACACACACACAGTGGCTTGTGGGATTGTACCCCGTTGTTTAAAGCACCATTGGGATCCTGGTGTCTTTAAAGTCTCATCTGTTAACACAGACTCAGTGTGTGAGCCTGACTTTATGTGTAGGCTATGTGCAGTGTCAATCACAAAACTGTCACAAATATGTTGCACAGACAGGTGTCCTGGAAGTGCTGTTTACACACACACACACATGCTCAAACAGATGCGCGCACGCACACACACTCCAGAAGTTTCTGCACCACTAGTGCACAGTTGTAACCATTGTATAAATCATGCATTCATCCTGAATCAGCATTAACATTGCAGGCAATTATAATAGAACCAAATTTATCGTTAACAGCCTCAGGTGGCCAACCATCATTTGGAGGTCTTGCTCTTTTCCTGAGATAAACCAGTATTTGGTAAAATATTTAAAGTAGCTGGTGATTTTGGGATGAACCCCGGTTATTATAGTCTACGACTATTAGCAACCTTTATTTTTTTTAAATGAACATCCGCTTGGCTTCTCTCTGTCATGACTGATATAACACAAAAGTGATTCAACCTAGACCCAGTTTATTAAAGCTTTTATATTTGTTCTAAACACCCGGTGTCAGGTAGGTCTTTGCCAGGAATTGAGACATTTTATGTTTCCAGCAGCAGCAACAGCAGATTGTTTGGAATAAATAGCAGAACTGGGTAATTAGCATGAGCCAAGATAGCCACCATGGCTGAACAGATAAAGAAGAGAGCGCCACCTACAAAAACTAAAACTTCACCAACAGAAAATACACAGAAAAAGACCACTTCAAAATGGGAAACCTGTATGTTACAATATACATATTGTTTTGCTTATGGCTAATCCATCATTTCCCCATTTTTTCCATCTATGTTCTAAGTGCTGTGAAGCTTGTATCATTTTAGGAAACCCATTATCTATAGTCCAGACCTCCCTGCATCTCTCCACCTTCCTAGATCTCTCCTGGAGTACTCGTTACACAGACCATTCCTCTATGATCCAACTCCCCTCTGTCTCTTCCTCTATTCTCATCTGGAATAATTCTGTTCATTCCTGCCCCCTCCATCCTCACCGTCCCTCCATCATTCCTTCTCCATGTTGGACGACTCATTACACAGACCAACTCTTCTCATCACTCTCCACTGGAGCACTCATTACCACCTCTCTTTCCCTCTGTTCTCTTGTTTCTCTTTCTCTCTTCTTCTGTTTCTTAGTCCATCCTCTCCACACAGATGAACGCTGCAGAAAATGCTTTTAACCATGAACAAAAACCTATTCAGAGAGAGTTTCTACCTCCCCCTCCTCTCTCTCTCTCTATCTCTCTCTCTCTCTCTCTCTCTCTCTCTCTGAGTAGAAGGTGACACTGATACAGATACTGATTATAAACAATGGCTAAAGGTTTATCAGCAACAGGATACTGTGTGTGCCTGTGTGTGTGTGTGTGTGTGTGTGTGTGTGTGTGTGTGTGTAATACATGCATGCATGTGCTTAAGTGTGCACATGTGAATGTTTGTACTGTATGTGTATATTTGCATGTGTGCATGAGTGTGGGCGCATATGCATGTTTGTCGCCATATGTTCAAGTGTATGCACATGTGGTGTGTGTGTGTGTGTGTCACCATTAGGTAAAATACAATCTGTGTGACCGATTAAGGCCGTTATCCCTAACCTGTTTACATCTAATATGGATGCAGATAAAGGCTCGCTCAGTAATTTGGTTCATTTGACACAATTAAAGCATTACTTGTCATACTACAGTACCATTGGGTTGTTTGAGACGGGGACATGAGGCAAGCCAGCCCTCACTCCCACCATCCATTGTAATGGAAGTTCATCTGTGCAAGAAATACTTAGCGTACCCTTAACCCACTTGAATCAGATCGCCCTCTCTCATGTTGTCCTCCTACTCCCTTTGCTCATGAATTTGAATTTAAAAACATCATTTCATCATCCTACTTCGTTAGGTCTATTCTCTCTGACCGACCCAGAGTCTCTCTGGAGAAGAGTGTCAGCTAAATGCCTAAAATGTTAAATTAAAATGATTAAATTACTTATAAAAGTGTGGGTATCAACAGAGTTATTGATCAGTGACTGTCAAACAACTAGTTACTACCATGTCATTCCTTGTAACAAACCCTTGAAACCCCAACCGCTAGTGGGAAGATCATTTATTTTAAATAGGGTGATACTTTTGGGCTGCCCCGCAGTAGCGAAGCAATCCAGGACTGGTTAATTTGATTCACCTTAGTAAAAAATTACAATTTCGTAGCCAGCAGCACTTTGCCCCCTATGAATTTTTTTGCAAACCAATTGCACTCATTCACTTTAAAGAATAGTTCAAATGAACCATTGATTTGTGAATCGACCCATGACAACCAAACACTTCCTCTAGGATATGGAGCCCAAGTGCAACACAAGATCAGCAAGCAAGATGTAAAGAACGACTACATCTGTTGCATACAGTATGTAAGAGATCTCTGTGTGTGTGTGTGTGTGTGTGTGTGTGTGTGTGTGTGTGTGTGTAAGGTATCTGTGTATATCATGTTCCATGGTAAAGAAGAGACCTTCCACCAGGATGTCCATCAACGAATCAGAAGATGACTACTTTAATTAATTAGCTGACTGTGCAGCGCACATGATAAATACTAATTAAGAGCCATGAGGTTAGAAATTAGGGGGAAAGGGAGATAATAAGAACAAGGGGAGGGAAAGAACAGCAGTCAGTAACAGATGGAGCAGAGAGAGATCTCTCTCCCCTAATCCTTCCATACCTCCTCCCCTCTTCCTCCTCTTCTTTTCTTCTCCTTCCCTTATTGCTCCCTCTCTTTTTTCCCTTTTCTTGTCTCTTTCATACTCAGCAGCAATAAGACAAAATGAAAGGAATAGGAACTGAGGAACTGTGTGTGTGTGTGTGTGTGTGTGTGTGTGTGTGTGTGTGTGTGTGTGCATACAGTACATGTATGTGTGTGTATGTTATGCATATACATATACTGTAGTTGTACACTTCCTGCTATAGGAGAAGGAAGAGGAAATAGAAGCAATACTACCTTCAAAGACAAAGAACAAGAAGATGATGAAAACCAGACACACACACTACTTTAAAGGACTCGTGGTGTGTGTGTGTGTGTGTGTGTGTGTGTGTGTGTGTGTGTGTGCATAAGCTGGGGCGTTTTCTGTTGAGCGCTGCTAAGATTAGAATAGAGGGGGTTTCATAGAGGAGAAGGAAATAACAGAAAATAGACCAGCGGCGTCAGTGATGCTGTTGTTTTCCCAACAAGCTTCTTCATTGAACCAACTAAAGTGTTCAATCACAACTTATGACACACAGTGGTACTCCCCCTGTATCTATATGTGACACTGTTACTGCAAGACATTTCGTGATTGTTATACAATGGAACCAAGAGAGAAGGGGGGCGGGAGAGTAAAGGGGTGAGAGGAGGTGCAAATAAGATTGAGAAAAGCATAGATAAAGGGGGGCAGGAGAGGAGAAGTGGAGATTTTGCTATGAATAATTTGCCCATTCATCAGTGCTAATTTGCTTGGCTAATGTTCTCACTGAGCTTAATGGGGAGATTAGCCGGGCAAATTAGCACTGATAAACGAGCAAACATGAAGCATGGTGGTCAATCATGGAGCCAGCCATGTATTCCATACCATACCGAGCACTGAGAAGCATATGGTCTGAATGAGATTTAAGTTCCACTTGAATAATTTATTGACCCTAATGGGAAAACTGGCTTGCAGCAAGGCATACAAGACAATACGTGATCACGAGGAATAAAAGGATATACCAAAGAAACAGACATGACATATACTCTACATTGCACATTAAATAAATGAACAGAATGAGCTGTACGTTGAGTAGACTGGAGTAGATTGGTAGAGTGGGGTAGAGGTTTCATTCTCTGTCCGAACCCGATAGGGCGACCATGTCGGGCTCGGACAGAACAAGGTTATTATTATTTTTAAAAATATTTTATTAATAATGTTGCCATCAACCCATTAACTGTTGAAAAAAGAAAATAATTAATTGGATCAGAGCAGTACACCGCGCGCGTCACTACCTTGCGGCAGTTCTGCTCTGCCATAAGTGCATTTCCACGCTTGTCAGACGCATGGATCTGGCAAAAATAGACCAGATGCGTAAAAAGAACAGAACAGCAGGGACTGCCATGCGGGTTCCGGAGGGCTTCCAAACCGTGCCACATCTGCACCCGGTGGAGATTAGGAGCACTGATTCACATGGGCACGAGTCTGTTCCGGCACATGCGCAGCTTCCGTACTGGAGCCGTTCCGGATGTGGTGGACGTTGGGCTAAGCCGCTAGTGAAGTGCAGAAATTCGGGTTCGGACCAGGCCCGGGCCCAAAACTGCTGCTGTGGTTCGGGCTTGGACAGAATTTTTTCGGGCTCAGGTCGGGTCAGACCTGATTTTTTGGGCCAGATCAAAGCTTTAGAGTGTGTGTTTGTGATCTTTTAGTGTGTGTGTGTGTATGTGTGTGTGTTGGGGGGGGCATTACAGTTCAGCAAGTTCACGGCCTATGAGATAAATGAGAGCTTCCATCTGTGTGATTTAGCCTGTGGTTGCCTGAACCTAGCGTATCCCCACAGCAGCTCGTATATGTTGATAACCAAGATAATCTGATGTATAAAACAGTCACCAGGTAGTCTCAGTCTCATAGATCCAACACAGTGCAAGACAGTTGTATATAGGATCTTTGACAGGACACGCTGAAACTGTGACACATTGGTCTTGAATTGTACTCGTTGTTTTGCAGTCTTGGTCTTGACTCGGTTTCAACCCTCTCAACTCCCCCCAGTCTTGGTCTTGAATCAGTTTTGACCTAGTTTTGTTTAAGCATTTTGCTGAAGCTCACCCGAGTGACTTGAATGTTAAATTTCCTAGATCACAACATTATTAAGTAAGCAACAAAGAATGAAGGGGTCAGAGCGACAATCAGCAAGAATCAGCTGAAAGAATTTGACATTATGATCAAAATGGAGACATACTGTAAATGAGAAGAGTTCCTGATCTGCTGAGTTGAGGGTAGAAAGAGAGGAGCAAGAGGAAGAAGAAGGAAAAGAGGAGAGGAAAGGAGGAGGAGAGAAAACGTAATTAGGTGGTAGGTATTTACCACAGGTCTGCTAGGACCCCAAATGATTTCCTTTTCTAACTAATTCATCTGGTTCAATAAAACAACTACTAAGAGATTTGTTTCTGCATCTTAAATGAAAAATCTATCCTAAAACACTAACAGCTAGTGGCGATGCACCTTTTATTCCTGGGTCCATTTTGTTGTTTGGCATATTTCCAAACTGGTCAAACGTAAACGACATGACATCATGTTGAGATAATTCCAGTGCAGCTACAATAGAGTTTAATAGGGGGGGGTCTTCTGTCTCGATTGGGTGAAATTGTGTTATGTTTTGCATTAGGGCCACATCTCTCCCTTTTTCTCCACTAACAACAACAGCTATCGCTCTCTTCACCAACATGCAAAACTAACAGCTGATGATGTATTCAGGTCTAATGGGAGTTACCGTAAATACGAGCTTCCGACTGGGAAGACCTCCTAGTGGGGAGGAAATATTGGAACCTTTTGAAGGCTCAGATATCAAATATACAAACTGAAGTGTGTCAAACATGGCTGCCGAAGTCTACCGAAGTACAGAGTAGAAACACTAGAAACACATGCTGCAGTTCGTTTGGTTGACAAAGCAACTTGTTAAAAGCCCCTATGTGTCTCAATAGGCATATCCATTATAGACGTCCTCCTCCATTCAGTCATCCTATCCTATCAATCCTGCATTAATACTGCAAATAATTAATTCTGTTATACAGTTGTATATATAACTAGAAAGGGCCCACGATGCATGTCGCCTGTTTATGCGGTGACCTGTCCACTCCAAAATGTAATAGCTCTTCCTTGGGGCAAGTTGCACCTATCCAGCGGGTATCATGAAAATCGGATTCTGCGTTAAGCTATTAGACCTCACTTCCTGATTACGCAAGGTTGCGTTGACGTTGAGTGGCGGCCATGTCAAATTGTGCCATTGACCCTTAGAGAGCATGCATATTAAGTAGAATGTGAAAAGGATGATGCGTTAAGCAATTAGACCTCACTTGCTGTTTACAAGGCGTCCTGCACAGCACCCTGCACCTCACTTCCTGTTGAGTGGTGGCCATGTTAAATTGTGCCCATTTGCTCTTAGAGAGCATGCATGTTAAGTAGAATGTCAAAGGGATGATGCGTTAAGCAATTAGACCTCACTTCCTGTGTATGTGGCGCCCTACGTGGTGCCCTGTGATTCGGATCATCTCCAAAATGTATTGGGCTCTTCCTTAGTCCGTGCTACACCCCTCCACCGGGTTTCATGAAAATTGCTCTGGTAGTTTTTACGTAATCTTGTATACGGACAAACGGACGCACGGGACCGAAAACATTACCTCTCGTCCCGGATTCGGTCCTTGGGCGGAGGTAATAATACTAATAGTAACACAAAACTTGTGGGTTTATAAAAGTGTAGCCGTAGTTCAGCCAGCATGCAGTAACAATTGGTACTTGTACAATAGAAACATTTGTAGCTTATTTCTAGTGGGTCCCAAAATAAGATTATGTTTTCATGAGCCTGGGTCCTGCAGGCCAAGAAAATAACAATGTTATTTAGGTCCCAAGGGGGGAACCTGCAGGACGGGATTTATCTCCGTTAGTAAGAGTATCAATACCCCGCCAAAGGTAAACGCTGAACACACACACAAACACAAACACACACACACAAACACACACACACCACTTGGTTTAAAACAAGCTGCTGGTACAATCCTCTGAACCAGGTTTCTAAATGGGGCTCCTCTATCCTGCAACGAGGAGTGGCGGGAACAATAAACAAGCCATAATAACCGGCCAGGAATTTACATATCAAACATCCCCCAAACAGAGACAGGCTCAAAGACAGATCGAGACATGCAGAGAAAACAGGAAAGAGAGAGAGTGAGAGAGTCAGGAGTAGGAAAACAGGGAGAGATGGGGAAATCTGTGTGAGCACAGAGGCAGACGAACATGCCTGCACACACACACACACACACAACCATGCATATGCACACGCATAGAGGAATAATGTCGTATCAATAACTGGGTTCAAAAAGCAAAAAATATTTCAAATCCAGCTCAGTCACTCAGTCACTCACAGGGGCATATTAATTATAATTTGGGTGATAATGTCAATCATTTTGCAACCTCACCGCCAAAATAGGCCTTTCCACCCCTTCTTCTCTCCGTCTCTGTTCCTCTCATCTATGTCTTTCCATTTCCCTCTTTGTCTGTCTCTCACTCTCTCTCTCTCTCACTCACACTCACACACACACACACCGCTGCCTCCCGAGGTTGATGGCTGTCACCTTTGTGTACTCAGCCTCTTTCAGGAGGCATCAATGCAAATAACCCCCATGAATATGCATGGCCGATTTAAGATGGAAAGAGAGAGCGAGAGAGAGAAAGAGATAGAAAACAGGAGAGGGAGAAGAAAGAGAGGGAGTGGGTGACAGGGAGACTGAAGGGTTGCTAGGCAGAGGATGAGTGGGAAGAACGCTAGACAGAATTATAGCGCAGGCAGGCAGGATTTAGGAATAAACAGTGAGTGTGTGTGTGCGTGCGTGCATGTGTGCGTGCATGCATGAGTGTGTTTGATAGTATGATCTTCCTTCAGGAACACTGTGTCTTGTCTTTGTGTGTGTTCGGTCGTGGTCGGTTGACCACTTTAGCATTTTTCTTTACTGATTGACAGTCAGGCTTTACTGGCCTCTCTGTGAAAAGCCAGAGAGTGAGAAAGTGACAATACCATCTTTCTAGGCTGGATGTGTAATAGTTGCTACAATCCAGAGGGTTATTGATTTCCACCAGTTTGCTCACCCCAGCTGCCGAAGATGAATCCCGATCGGAGGCGGGGCCAGTCGACTTGCAGACTGATCTGAGCCTCCCCGATAATATGAAAAAAAGCTTGATATTTATGACACGACAACTGCAAGTCCTGTGGTGTGTTGAGATTACAGAAAGGTAAAGTTACTAGCCTAGCTGACATTACCTTTTTGTCCAGCCCACATTGACTGTATTTCTCCAGCCACACGACTCCCTGTGAGATTAGTAGTCCTGACGTCAGTGACATTTCAGGATAGCCACAGATAATCTCAGTTCAGTTTAAGTGTGTGTTACCCCATCCTTGAACTATTCGTCTTGTGTGAGCTGATTTACGACAGAGCCAAAAAAAAATCCCTTGCTGCTAGTGTATCCCCAACCTTCTCAGTGGTTAAATGTGATTGAAAAAATGTTGGTTTTAGCAGAACCGAACACTGAATAACGAAGAAAGCAACAGAATGTAACTTGATGAGTGCCTGGCTTAGTGTGACATGCTTTGGATGCACATGCCCACCAAATGGTGTGTGTGTGTGTGTGTGTGTGTGTGTGTGGCGTGTGTGTGTGTGTGAGCAAGAGAGAGCTACAGTAGTGTACTGTGTGTGTGTGTGTGTGCGCGCGCGCACAGGCAAGAGCTACAGTAGTGTGTGTGAGTGTCTGTGTGAGTACGTTTGTCTGTGTATCAGGGTGTATGAGAGATATGTGTGTACCCCTGGGTATGTGTGTGTGGTTGTATGTGTGTCTGTAATCCCCCCATATTATTCCTGTCAGTGCGAAGGCATTAGGCTGTTTATAATGGTGACCTCCTGAACTATGACTAGCAGTTTTTATCAATCCCTGCACTTTCACTCTAACAAACAGACAGACAGCGCTGCAAATTGCCAGCCCATTCCTGAGAAGAACTGCCGCCAAATCAGCCATTCTTTAATGCCAGAGGCGAATGTTTGGACACACAAGAGCACAGTAAAAGTCAGCGAAATGCTGTTGGGGTGAATGTGGAAAAAAACCCTCATTTCATCATTTCACACTAAGAAGATAGGGAGACTGGTTCAGCTGTTTTTTAAGGCACGTGGGGTAGAATGCATTGAAATGCAGTATAAAGACAATGAATGCAAACATCCCTGCAAGCATTTGACGAACAGGGATGTGCCAGAAGCCGCCAAGTTCAATGTTAACCCACCTGAGCATAACATTTTCACAAATTCATATTATAACTGATCTTGTGGTGGGAATTTGCGTTCAGGATACGGTGAAATGTGAAATAAAGACATAGTCCTAACGGGTTTTCTAAGATAAATGTATTAAAAAAGAGAAATAGGGAAAGATAGAGAACCACACAGACCCCGAAGGGCTGAGTGTGGGTGAGTGGCATTGGGACACACAGTACATCTGATCTTATACTGAGCAATGTTTATGGAACATTTAGTGAAAACAATGTCAAAATGACGCTTGCACTGTGCAGGCACCCTCTAGTCTAGATAATGTTTTAGAACATATTGTAAGAGTGATAAATTGATGATGACAGGACTGTGCAATAGGGAATCGATAGATTCCCACTTCAATCTCTAGTAGTGATATCTGATATCTAAAAATAGTTACTGATTTTACAAAACCATGCAGATAGCAGCTACAGATGTCACAACTTTCTGTTTGGTCTCAGTATGTTAACATGGGTTTTCAACGTTGCTGCAGGCCGTCGTATCAACATGTATTCAACTCAAAATGTTTGCTGGGATATATGATGAAGAGGTGAGAGAAGTGGGGATATGATGAAGTTTGAATCCCAGACTACTGTAGTTGAGAAAATCTGATAAATTCTCTCTGATCCCTCAACAACAACTGTCAAACAGCCCTTGTGCAAGGCACTTAACCACTAATTGCTTCACCACCGTTGGTCTGATGCCTACAATGGAAGACTATGGTTGTACTGGGCCGCTTCCAGGTTGGATGTGCCCAACTGTATGAATGTGAAGCAACAATAATTTAATGTTGCTGGAAAACAAGCTCAGTAAATGTTTTTACTTTTTTACTCCTTAGCTTTTTAACTGCACTTGATGTCTGTTGTGGGTGGTGATATGTGGCAGGTGTGGATTTCTGTGTGATTGTACATTTATAGATGTGGTTGTTAGTTTCTGCTTGTATTGAATGTTTTGTTTTTATGCTCTGTTTTATATTAACATATGTGCGTGTGTTTTAATATTCTTTTTATTCTCTGTTTTATGTATTTGACTTGAGTATATATTCTGGAAAACTAAAGGCTATAGGAAAAAAAGGGCAAGCTTCTTTTTTTACATATTGTTTTTCAGTCAGTGGAACATTTATCAACAGAATTTAGTTAAAATTATCATGGAGGGATTTTCTGTTGCTTCCATTTCAAACTGACAGTTAATTACTTTTTATTTTACTTACTTACTCACTCAGTCATAGTCATACTTAATTGCTACATCACTTAATTTATAAAGTCACATAATACTTTTTTTAATGAATACTAACATTAACATTTTAAAGATATTGAATATCAGCACAAAATATCGTCTGTCGGCAGCTTCAATACAATAATATTGGTATCAGTATTGGCGTTCAAAAACCCCTATCGGTCGAACCCTAGTCTATGTAATAACCAGGGCTGTAGTGGAGGCTAAACGCACATTTCTGAAATAGCATTTGCGCACCGATAAACTTTAAAAATTTGCTAGAGTTTCTTAGTGTTTTACCAGCGCAAGCCGTAGTTTATTCACAATTGCGCCGCATTATCAGCATTAATTTACAGTCAAGTCACATAATACTGAAGTCAGTTACTCTTAACAAAGTCACATTACTAAATCACTTATTATATTAGTCACTCCATTACTGACTCATTCTTTCTTACTTGGGCTTACTTACTTGTTTATTTAACTATTACTTCATTTAATCTCTTCACGTGGCTGCCCGCTTAAGTAAAATAATAACAGGTCATTGAATTATAGGAACTGATCACCCCTAATGCACTCCCACCCATCCTCCATAATATTGTTCTGAAGCTCAGAGTATAATGACCACAGTTTGTTTATTGAGACAGGTGACTGTTAGAGCAACAGGTAGGTCGCAAAATGTGAAGAATCATGCTGTGACAGTGCATTAGGGGTGGAGAGAGATGTATATATGTGAGTGTGGGTACGTGCTGTGTGAAGTCCAATTTAATGGCTGGGGTGATTATTTAGAGTGCCGCTCCTGAAGAAGTGGAGAGAAAAGACAAAGGAAGAAAAATCTTGCTGAGAGAGAATAAAAAGACAGAGAGAAAAAGATGCAGTATACAGACACAGATACACAGTGAAGGAACGCACTAAGATTTAGGGAGATTTGCTTGTTGGTCAATGTTCCCTTTAAGTAATTAGAACATAGACTCCAAAATTACCCACGTGTCCCTGGTGCTCCATTATGTACACGACTAGTGTTTTGTAGAGCCTGTAGAGTCATACGTTTTAATGACAGATCATTTATACTGAATTGTATACGGCCGAGTTTATTTTTGGAACTATTTCAGGTGAGCAACCATGTATTCATCTACAGTACCGTGAAACTAGGCCCCGGAGTTCAAAACAGTACAGCTATTTTATCATGAGAGTTATCATGGAGCACCGGGCGAATAATCAGCTCAGGACACATGATTTTGGTGTCTATGGTCCCATCGATTAACGGGTAAATTGACAAATGAGATATTCTACCAAAAGAAAGTGAAAGTGAGACAAAGACACAAAATAGAGGTGAAGGCAGAGAGACAAACACAAGCTTGGTTTCCATGGCAGTAGGATTTATCATATTAGGAAAGCTGAATGGAAACCACACAATTAGTTCAAAAAATTCCTTAGTTTCACATGGAACGTTTTCCTGCTCTCTGGAAGTGGAAAATGTTTTCGCTCGTAAATAAATGATGCGATGAATGGTGAACTAATGACATTGGCTTGGTGTGTTCAGCCGGATGAAAGGTTCTGTTCAGTACACAACAGTGTGATACCTGCTGTTGTTCTCATTCATTAAATGTCCATTGTGATTGTATTAGTGTATAGTTGGTGTACTACAATATTGCTAAGTGCATTTCTTTTTTTCATCTTCGTTTGCATGAAATATGGCCAGCATTAGTGACACTGAAGAACAACAATAACTTGCCCAATCCTAATTAAGTCTTGCAATACTGTACAAAATACATTTTCCTCGTAGATGCGTTGTTGTTGCTGGTTTTTTGTTTTTTTAATTTAACCTATTTACAGTATGGGCTTCAGCACCACGGATGGAAACAAAACTAATTCTCATTCTATTTATTTTTTGTGTTTTTTTGTCTAGAGAAAGAGGGAGAGAGAGAAAGAGGGAGCTGGGGTCTGTGTTGACAAGACTGTGTTGTGTCAAGCTCAGTGTTGACAAGACTGTGTCAACAATGTTCCACCTCAACAACAAGGAAGCAACCCGTGAGATAAACATCATGGTTTACAATGCCCGGCTACAGTCCCATTCCTCCCCTACATAACTCGGCGTGAAACTTGACAGAACACTGTCATTTAAACAACACCTGGACAGTGCCAAGGCAAAGCCCACCGCCCGTACTGCACTGATACGCCGCCTAGCTGGTACCACATGGGGAGCAACTACAAAGACACTGCACATCTCCACTGAAGCGCTGGTCTTCACTGCCGCTGAGTACTGTGCTCCAGTCTGGTGCCGCAGTCCACATGTGTACAAGCTAGACACTGCCCTCAATGACGCCCTACGGACTGTCTCCGGTGTCTACGAGCCACTCCAACTCACCAATTGCCTGTCCTCGCCGGTATTGCTCCAGCCGAGGTCAGACGAGAAGGGGCCATGCTGGCCCTTGCTCGGAAGGCACAGATGAGTGAATCCCATCTCCTCCACAAGATCGTCACGGAAAGACCTCAGCGCAAGCGCCTTAAGTCCCGGCGCCCCTTCGCCTTACAAGCCCAGGAACTGCTCCGCACAACAC
>CABFOS010064605.1:2247-12780 GCA_900660315.1 Diretmoides pauciradiatus | reverse complement strand
TGGCGCACAAAGTTATAGTTTTCACGCCACTGCAGTGGTTTGCAGGCGCGGTCCTACATCTCTTCTTGACATACGCACGCATACAAAGGCAGGTTATCTGCATTGCTGCTGCAGCGTTTGTCTCTCTCTCTCCCCCTCTCTGTATTATTATTGTCTGACTGTTTGTGTGCCATCTTTATCCTTTATCTTTTACCTGTTCTGTATTGCTGCTGCAATGAAGGAATTTCCCCACGGGGATAAATAAAAGTACCTACCTACCTACCTACCTACCTACCTACCCCTGTCCGTATGTAAACCTTCTCTCATCCATACAGCTGAAAAACAACCATTTTAATGAAATTTAATGAAAAAATTCTGATACAGGACATAAGTCCTCTACATCAGACTCAAAAAAGTAAGAAACACAATGTACTAAAAAACATGAAAATACACAATTGAATACATATTACATCAATTAGAAAGTAACCAATTGCAAAACAAACAACAAAACACAAGTCCCACAATCAGAACTTTGCCTTATAGTTATATAAAAAGTCTTCATTTGACCAATTTGACAAACGTAACATTTATCTAGTCTATTTTTAAAAGCATTCACTGATGGAGCCTGCACTACTTCTTCCGGTAGCCTGTTCCAGACTCTCACAGCCCTAATTGTGAAAAAAATCTTCCTTTTCTCAGAGCGACACATTTTCAGAAGCAATTTTAGGGAATTCCCTCATTCCAACCATTAGTAATGATCTTCTCCATCTTTGAACCCCCCACGAGGGGTTAATAATCCTACTCAGGGGTCCTATGTAGCACCAACCACCTCTTCAAAACAAATGCCTATTTTAAAATAGTCTTAACTGTATGCACGGTAATTTGTAAGCTACAGTACACAACCTTAGGTGATGTGTTCTGTCAATCATAACAACTCATTGTAAGCTACTTAATCATCCTTTACAATATCTACTTACTACCAAATTATATAGCAATGCAGAGTATGTAGGCTATAGTTAATGTTATTGTCCATTGTGTTTTCTGACACATTATAATCTTCCCTAGCCTACATTTAGTTATAAATATTTAACAAAAGCCGATATAATGCCCAGCAGCAAAGGTGTTGTCACTAGTTGATTTTCTATAGCTGGCCCCTATCTTAGACAGACAAGAAGAGGGAGCTCTTGCATCCTGCAACTCAGTTACCTGACAGGCGGCAGCACTTTGCACAAACAGACACACAGACACATACATGCACGCACAAATACACATATGCACAGGCTAACATACACACATACACGCTAAGACATACGTAACACATTCATGTGCACATACATACACAGGCATTTTATTGTGAACATACACCCTCACATTACTGACTGTGAAAAAGCTCTTACACTGGTAAAGTCTTTCTGTTCTTTTGTAAGACAAGAGATCAAAATCAGTTTGCCAACACACGTTCATACTATTTCCTTTGTGTTCAACACAGTAGAGAGAGGCAGTCATCAAGTCATCTCTCAGTCTCATGCTGCTTTGATTCAATTAGTATAAGGCTGTGTGAGGCCTGGCAGTGCTAATGTAACTGGTGGAAGTCCATTAACCCCAGTGGGATTTCTCTGCTCCTCCCAGCTCAGAACAGACCCTGATATAGGAACTACCGCACTCAGCAAATCCAACAAACTGCTGTGTCTGTTTATTGCGATATTCCTAGGGTCAAAATACTAGCAGTGTTTTTACTGAAATATGTACAATCACATGCACATATTTGTTAACAGGTTACATGTCTAGGATTGTATGTAGACATAAGATTACTGTAGGCTATAGAGGTTTTTTACGTCTGCTCTGTGTAACTGTGTAAAGCTTCTGCATACACGCTCATGTATTCTACTATAATTACACATTATGCACACAGTGTATAATAAATGTACCACAGAATGGTGTGTTTACGTTAATCTGTATTTATATATTGTGATTTGTGATGAACGACACAACCGCCCCCTCTAGTAGCCACACAAATTAGCCTCCGCGTGAATACATTGGAAAATAAAAAGAAAGACAGAAAGGAAAGAGAAAAGAGGAAAAAATCATGCGAGTGCGAATGCGATCAGGCCAGTTCTGGCAGAAATAAAGAGAGCGTTGAACCAAAGCTCTCCAGTCTCTCCACTTCACCCCTGACCTCTCCACCTGTCTGGTTAGCTACAACTAGCTAGCTAGCGTAACAAGGTGCCGGTGCAGAACTGTGTGCCTGACATACTAATGAGAATCCTCACTACGCTCTCAATTAGGCCTGAGCAGGACTGAGGTGCACACACACAAAAAACATGCATGTGGATGCACGCACACACATACACACAGACACACACACAGGGGAAGACGGGCTGAACAAGCTTGCCATTGTTTCAGATAGAATAGAATATGCTGGCACTTGCAGTCTGGGTATAACGCTGAAGATGTGTCCAGATCATACTGTATGTAATACAAGAGAGGGGAAGTAAAGTAGAATGAACCACGAAGAGAATGGATTAAAATAGAAGTGTCTATTTATCTTTGTTACGGTGCTCCATATCTTTTCTGCCAGAGAGTAGAAAGAACCAGAATTTGGAGCTGAATAGTACAGACTACAAACCTTCAGTTTCCCATCTCTCTTTTATCCTCCTGCTCTGACCTTTGCGTTTCATAAAGGCGTTGGGTTGGAGCCAGGAAAACCATTCTCCACCTCACTGCATCTAATATGTTCCTCCCAACCTTGTTTATATCGTCACCTTTTAATTCCGTACGGTGAGGAAAGGGAAATCAGAGCCACGGTGATGAATGAATCACAAGGCAGCTCTTTTTATTTTCTGGTATGCAGTCAACTTTTAACTGTTGACGTGTAGGGGCGGTAAAGTGAGGGGTGAAAATTGAGGGTGATGATTTCCTTTTTTCTCTCATAAAGAACAGTGTAGTGAGAAAATTGGGAGGTTGTTTTCTCCCTCTGTAATATGATTCAAAGACCATTTTCTCTAAATTAGAATATCATTTGAAAGTGAAAATACTCTCTAACAGTTGGCTTGTTTGGTATCATTTCACTAAATTGTTTCACAGGACCATGGTTTTATATAGCAATGAAAGTGCCGGCCTCAACTCAATAAATTTGCTGTAAAGTGTTGTGATATGGAGGCCGCCTGTCTATGCTATACAGACACATACTGGAATGGAACCATGTTGCTGCCATGTCCTAGTTAAAAGTACACACTGTGCATTACAATGTTGTGTGTGGACAGATGGAGGGAGTGGTTTGAGATATTCTAGCAAGGGCATCCATGCTGAGAGACTTTACAGCCTGGACATTGGAGATACTGCAGTGTAGCCTATTATCGTGTGGGTTTGGCCTTTCTCTACCTACACTGTATACACAGTGTAAAACATTTGTGTGCACATGTGTATGCTAGTGATGGGCGAAAATGAACGAACTAATCTTTTTGAACGACTCTTTTTAGTGTCCGGTATGTACCGGATCAGCCTGTCGAACGTACCGAGTGCTCATGAATCCCCAACTTTTCTCCATTCGTAGTGTGCCGATGCCCACTCATTGTCTCACACTGCTACGGGTACAGTCGCTCACATTAGGACATTAGGACAACCAATGAATGAGCGGGAATCATTGTCTCGAATGAGGAGGACGTCAATAATGTCAATAACGTTTGACCTGAAGCATTTTGTTGTTGTTTTATGTTTTAGTTTTTTTTCTGCGAGATGCAGACGCTGATTCACACAATCCTGGGCTGTAAATCTTCTAGTTCAGTGCAAGCCATTCTAGTTCAATAGGCCGACTTAGAATGGAGGAATAAAAATGTTTTGTGTACAGTTGCATGCGCAAATGAACGATCCGTGATCCGACTCGAAAAGATTTGTTCATTTGACTGAACGAGATCCGAAGAGACGAGTCCTGAAGAAGGATCCGAACTCCCCATCACTAGCGTATGCACACACATGCAGTGGGGTGTGAATTACTGTAAATGTAATGCAGCAATGAATGAAGCATTATTTTGAAATGCCAGAACGGTCTTGTTTGGCCTTTCTGTTGATGACCGACGCAAAACGTTTTCGGAGGAGGTAAATGGTATTTCTTCCCTCCTCTACACTTTTGAAAGTTAAAAAGCTTTTGTGGCTGCAACCCAGGACAGCCAGTCATGCAGTCAGCAATGTGAAACCTCATCTCATTGATTGGTTCTAACTCTCTCCCACACCGGACACACACACACACACACACACACACACAACCTTTTAGTTCGTGAAGTGCGTCATGGTCTGACACTGTGACTGCCATAGAGCCGAAGCTTAAACGTCCGGGCTCCGGCAGCATGCTCCAGTCTGTACTTAGAGCCTACTAATTCATAGAGCAGAGAGCTGCCTAATTGTCATGAACTCCCCCTGGCCTCCATTCTGCCCTGCTTCTCCACCCTAAACCCCTCCCACTCGCAGACCTTCAAGGATTAACTGCATGCTGAGGAGTTTTTTTTCTGCTGATCAGTCCACAAAGGGCTGCTGACTGACTTGAATTTCAACAAAGGATTTTAAAGATCTTCTCAAATGCAAGTTCGATCTTTCATCCCTCCGCTCCCTGTGTTTCTCGTTCATGTTTTCTCTTACCCACTCTTGCTTCTGTTTTCTTTGATACACACATGAACAACACAGAAACTCACTATGCTACAGTATATCAATGCCACGCCCTGAAAAAATTGTTTTGTGTTCTAACTAAAGGTTCGAACAAAGGTTGGATGTGCAGTTAGCCTTTATCTGTACCTATACAACGTGCAATGTACTTTTGTAGCAGTTCAGTATAGAAAGTGTGAACGAGGAGACAGAGAACAGCACACAGAATAGCATGTTTGAATATGCAGTGTGGAGACAGTGATAATTGTGGGGGCTCTCTCGGTTTGAGCCTTGTTAACTGTCATACGCAGTGTCTCAACACCTGTCTCATGTTTCACTCTGTATAATAAGACTTCTATTTAAAGGAGAAGTGAAAATCCCAGCCGAGGTGTCATCTGAAAGTGTAACTAGAAAATACCTTGATTTTCAAAGAGAAGGCTGGAGAAGAACAAAAGCAACTGCTAGTGGTTTTACTGAGATAACCAAGAATATAAAACTTGATCTGAAAATGAATGATCTCCATAACATTGTATAACAGCACCATAATGGAGGACAAGATAACTAGCAAAGTGGAGTAGCAGCATTATAAGAGAGAGATCCAAGTAACAGTGAAATACTCGTCATGCAGGCTGTTTCAATACAGAACATCACCGCACTGTGCACTGTAGAAGAGCCGTAATACGTTTAATCGCCTAGACCATACTGTCCTCAGTATGCGGCGGCTTACTTTGGGCCTCTTTTTTGATTTGTCCTTGAAGGATCCATTTAGTTGCTGTATTGAAGTACTGGCAGCAGTAGCATCTAGCTGTGCTACTCAGATTGATGATCGCCTCTCCCCTGGCAGGTGTCCACCCTCCACCGGTAACAATCAACAAATGGGTGTCAGAGCCTCCGACTTGCCTTTCTCCCTGCCCAGTGACAAACTCAGCATCACTTACTGACTCCCAGACACCAGACAGCCATTAACGCAACACTACTGTATCCAGGCAGGAAGTGGCAGTTTGGATTCAGTTGTCTTGTGTTGGTTGATTCCACTGTAAGTGGAATGGTCCGATGATGACTGAACACTCAACGTTAATTATTGAAGATTAAAATGAGCTATGACTGACTGCCTTGAGCTAAGTGTTCCTGGTGTTGATTTTGAGTTAAAGAGCTGACATCCTGCTGCAGATAATCTTTCTATTTAGAAAGACTATCAGCATCTCAATCCCTACTGGGGTTTACAAGGCTAAAATGTGTGCACGCAAGGCACTTGGGAAAAATGCTTCTCCCAACGGACATATGTTATGTTAAGATATATTAAAGACAAGCATTTTGGTGAGATCTTAACTAATCTAGCTGGAGCTTTGCGCTTTCATCCCCTTCCCTCCATGTCACTGGGCATGATCCACAGTCAACTTAACCCCTGGCTATGTCACTCTGCTTGGTAGAAGCTCCTCAAATCAGAAATGAATTCTTCATGCTGATCCCAGAACAAGGCTGTGCTGCATTTGTCACAGCCGCTTGTCTTCCCCTTCAACTCAAAGCTGTTTGGTATGGATGGAGCTTTGCAGACTGCAGAGATGTGACAGGGGCTGTCTAAAAGCTGAGGCCAAACGCTCTGTCTCTATCTGTGGAATAGGGAGTGAAGGCCTGCTCCATCGGTATGTAAACTCTACAGAAACACACTGCTGTTTTTTTGGGGAGGATTTAATAGCAGATTTGACTGTTTCCCCCCCGAGTTTTGTCATTTTTTCTTAAGTGTATATTGCAGAGGACGTATTAGACTGTTTATAAAGGATTAGTAACAGATGTTGTAAACTACAAAAAAACAACAACATATTTTAAGGTGTGAGCCACATTGGTTTACTTCACACATTTCACACATTTCAAATGAAAACATTGATAGTGTTTTTTGGTAATATATTGGCGGGTCTCTTACTGTACGCTGTAGTCTAACTCAAATGAGAGGAGGTTTGTAGAGGTGCCCAGAGAGGCTTAGCCATGCATTGGCTGTTGGGTCTGGCGTGTGTCCTGGCACTGTGGCTATATTCTCAACAGGACTCTGGTGGATTAGTGTCCATTTGGACGACAGAGTGGTCCGCAGCTTGGGGTGACATTCAACTTCAGCCTGCATCCGCTTCTGAAGATTGGCATTGCACAGACAGACTGCAGTCCATACACAGTATATTTAATTATTGCCATTTTGTGATTTAAGTCAATTGCCTTGGCAGCTAAGAGTTTATTCATATTTTAAAATTGATTAAAAAAACAACACATTTGGCGATTCCCCAGTTTCAAAGATTAGCATGAAGACCTCTATCTCAAGATGTACTCTAGCAATTGCTATTTTATTCTGTTCTCTTTTGTTCGGTTCCGTTCTAATCTAATCTGCGTGACTACCGGTGTGAGATTAAGTAGTGTCCAGGCTGCAGTGTGGTGGGTCCGTTGGTCATGGTGTGTAGTGGTGGGCTTCGGGGCTGTGGGGGTGGCAGCTCGGTTTGCGTTTGATCCTGGTTGGGGTACATCCATGCTCACAGGGTGACCGCTGCGGTCCATCTGGCAGGGGCTTTAATCATGATACCCCCCCACTGGATGCACACACGCACACGCACGTACACACGCGCACACACAGAACCACCCATGGGAGATTTTCTTGACCACTGCTCACTGCCTGGGCCCTTTAAAGTTATTATTTATTTATTTTCCTAATTTCTGCAATCATGTGTCTCACTCCAGAAATGTGTCCCCCCTCCTTCCTGCCCTTAGGGAATCTCCTCATCAGACGTCAGGTGATGGGACAAATGTAAGCCATAGAAAACACCACCTGATATCCGCCATGACACTTAAAATGTATTTTGCCGTAGCAGATCTGTGTAAATGGCTGAACTAGGGCTTTTGATAGGGAGCAACCTTTTTGGAATGAGACGCACCCAGAGTCCTTCACAGGGCTGGCCCACAGCGCTGTGGACCAAAACATGCTCACGCTGCACAAATCCAGCTCTCGAAATGTCACTTCATGCTTAACCGCTCTTTCTCATGCTTGAAGAAAAGCAAGCGGGCAGCTCACAACAAGAAGAACTCCACCGGGTTTCAGTTTAAATGCCTAAACGCTTGGAGACATGTTTCAATTAATTTGTCAAACCATTTAGCCAATTTAAGAGAAAGAACAGTTATCATTTCTCTTTCATAACACAAATACTGTACTTTAGAGAAGTGTTTTTCATTGAGCATAAGGCACTGTGGACGAATAAAGCCAAAGTCAGTTTTGATCAATATGAGTTCTTAACACAAATAATGCACATCGTCCTTCTCTCTTTGTCTCTCTCACTCTCTCACTTACACACACACATGTGCGTGCACACACACTCGTTCAGTTGAGATGAGACAGGTAAACTTAATATTGAAAACACAGTGGCAGAGAAAGGGGGAGATAAGGAGAATTGGGCCACTTAGAGGAATAATTACCATACAAACACATATTTCTGTTATTGTAAATGAAGTTACTTTACAGTCTTGTCACTAATGTCCCGGCTCAGGGCAGACGCCGTGGTAAACCTGAATGCTGCTGTTAGAATACATTTATTATTAATGGTACCGGAGAGCTATAGCAGGACTGATGATGCTGTTGCTGCATCTTACTTGGGGATGTGTAGCGAACCGCTTACTGTTAGCATCCCCTCTCAATAATGTTAGCATAGCAACAGACTTGGACAAAAATGCCTGCATTCATTTCCAGTCTCTTCGCTTGATTTAGTTTGCATGAAGAGCCTCCCTTCTGAGGCCAATCACTCGATTTACAAATAATTTATCACGCCTCAAGTTTCACACATTTGAAGCAACCTATAAGCAACATATGCTCAGGGCCTGTCTATGTCACGGTGAAGCTGACGGCTAGCTACTGCAGCGTCGCTCGTCACTCCTCTGTGTTAATGCGCATGTCAGCCATACATCATTTACCCATGGCAGACACTTTGCCTCCCCAGCAATTAGCGAATCGATAAAAAGGCATTGGCTTCGAAACTATCAATTCTGAGTGGAGGGAAAAAAAGTGTTGTTCGTCAACGTGTCAGGATTCGAGCCGCACACAATCACTCAAGTATCAGTACTGTTTGTCACCTTGGCACCAGGCGCTGAGCTGTAAGCAATAAGCCACATTTCCCCACATCCCTGCTCTTAAAATGGCTGCCAGATATTGTCTGGTCAGGAGGCTTCACTCACAAAGGGGTGTCTGTTCCTATTGATACTTCAAATTGGTGTTCACAAAGGGTATAATCCATAAATGTATTTTTGAAAACAGATTGAATGTTCATTCTGTGGGGAGGTTTTGCTTGCATTATGAATTTGTGCATCTTGTCGAGGAGATGATTGTGAGCGGAGCCATCTGAGGTAGAATATCATGGACTTAGACAGGACAGTAAGGGCTTGCACTGGTTAAGACCTCCTTTGTCAGGATTTGTAAAGCTGATGCATTTACATTCGGATCTGATTATCATTTTTTATACTGGAATTCAGTAAATCTGCCACAACAGATTTTTCTTTTTATATTTTCATTCCTGTGTTTCCTTTTTGAAATGAGATCTGTTGTCAGATTTTACCTAAAATAAGATTGGATTTTTGTCCAAGATTTCATAATATGACTTAATTGACAAGTAACAGCTGTCGATGTTGTGAAATGAACAATTAAATGCATCACTTAATTGTTAATTTCAACGTTTTGCGAATTACAGTGTATAAAGACCGAAATAATCACAAAATTGAAGGCACAATTTGCTTCATTGCTCATTTGCTTCATTGTCCACTTTCTATTCATCCTATTAAGAGGTATGAAATAACTTCAGCTGGATATAAAACAATTTCTACGACAGAGAAGAAATTAGTTTGAAATTAAATGCTTTCGTCTACCAAGCTCTGGGATTCTGTTTGAGTTAAAGAATCAAAATAAACATCAGGAGGTGAGATTTTGTTTACTCAACCTATCACACTGTACAGTATAATTGTGACTACTTGAGGTAAAACAGCAGTAAAATTCATAGGCTCACTATACTCCACTCCTGCATATACAGTATTATATTCATTGTATGTTTTCATTACTGTGTTTTACACGTTTTCTATTTTTGCCGTGGCAATCTTAAACCATTTTCCACAGCAATAACCTTCATCAAGCTGACATAATTAGTCAATATTTGTTTGTCACAGCAACACAATCTGTATTACCGCTCCCTTGTCACGCACATGAATACACCGTGTGCAGGGAGCGGACTCCACTCCAAACCCCCGAGCCCTGCCATTTGCCGTTATACGGGTGAAATTACAGGTCATTACTTCCAGGTCAAAGTATCTGAACATAGGAAGCCGACCTTTGGTTAGGTGTGGGCATTTGTGTTGTTTGCAGCTGGGTCTCCTGGGGATAGACTATTGTTTATGGATCAAGTCCACATCCAGCGTTCTTTATGTCTCGTCTACTGGGCCAGTGGTTATGAAAAATAACAAATGATCAAAAACATGGTAATGTGCGATGGAACACGCACTAAAACGCACCCCCGCGGACAGGGTAATTGCAGGGTTGGGTATGTAAAAAAGGACTGGAGAAAGAGTGAGAGGGAGAAAGAAAGAGAGAGTTCACTTTCCTGTACCCTAGTGTGCGTGTGCATGTGTGTGTGTGTGCGTGCACGCATCAGCCTGCAGACACCTGCTCCATTCTGCAGTGACGGCTCCCAGCGGGACACAGGCTCAGCTGCTGATCACTAGGCCCTCCCTGCAGCACTGGTGGCCAGTGCACACGCACACACACGCGTACACACACACACACACACACACACACACACACACACACACACTGCCCCTCTGGAGTTTATCTAAACTCTTACTAGAACAAACACAGAAGAGGAAATCATTTCACCTTTTTACGCAACACTGGACTCACCTTTATTTCGTTGC
>CABFOS010064547.1:4809-23689 GCA_900660315.1 Diretmoides pauciradiatus | reverse complement strand
AGTTTACTGTCATAGAGGACTAAAGAAACCACAACATATTCAGTTTACTGTCATAGAGAACTAAAGAAACCACAACATATTCAGGTTACTGTCATAGAGAACTAAAGAAACCACAACATATTCAGTTTACTGTCATAGAGGACTAAAGAAACCACAACATATTCAGTTTACTGTCATAGAGAACTAAAGAAACCACAACATATTCAGTTTACTGTCATAGAGAACTAAAGAAACCACAACATATTCAGTTTACTGTCATAGAGAACTAAAGAAACCACAACATATTCAGTTTACTGTCATAGAGGACTAAAGAAACCACAACATATTCAGTTTACTGTCATAGAGGACTAAAGAAACCACAACATATTCACATTTGAGAAGCTGAAATCAGAGGATCTGGACAGTTTTTCTCTAAAAAATGACTTAAAGCGATTAGTCGATTATCAAAATAGTTGGCAATTAATTTAATAGTTGACAAATAATCGATTACTCGACTAATCCTTGCAGCTCTATTTCCATTTAAGTCATTTCTAACAATTATCAGTGTTGGTTTATGTTTTAAATCTTAATGAGAAAGGAATAATAGCATTCCAATAACAAGCCCTTGAAGGATTTGCGATCATGAAGAGGTGGTGAGTATATCACAAGCATAGTTTTATAGTCAATATCCTCCTCATCAGTGTGAACTTTGAAAAATTCAGGAAGGAGAGTTCAAAAACTGTGCTAACCTGAACTCCCAAGTCCTCCTCCAAACATTTGGCTGAAATTCTGCTCGCATAATTCACCTTTAACACGTTCAGAGAGACACATCCGTGAGGTGGTGTAGGTCTCTTGGAAGAATATTAAACTTTCTTGTGATTAGTCAAGACAAAAAGCAATGTTTTCAGAGTGGTGGCAGGTTAGGGCTCCTCAGCTGAAGTGGACTCATTATTTTCTAGCCCCGGGCTCTGTTTCATCATCTTTAGTTGTTTCGGTCCTCGCGCTTGTTGTTTTGGAGTCTGTTTTTCCAGATTGTGACTGTAAGAGCTGTGTTTGTCAGAGGAGAAAGGGTACAAGGAGCTCACAGCAAGAGTCGCCCAAAACTCAAAAGAATCAATTAATGATGAGAGAGGGATGCAAGTGTTGATGTCTTTGTCGCAGTGGCCAGTTGATAAAACCAGACGCCTTTGACACAGCGTTACTTTTGTCTCTCTCGTCTTCTAGGGAGTCGGTTGTTGCAATTTGGACTTTTTCTCCTCCTTTTGTTATTTGCTTTCAACTCACTCAAGTCAGACATGTACTTAGATATTCAGAAACACATGAAAAATGCATGACCACTTATTCAAAGCTGTGCTTCTTTTGATTATTTGAGCAATGTCAAAGAAATTTCAAGTTGTATTAGCCTCCAGGGAACCTTTTTGAGCCTTTAGTCTGTCTCAGAGGGGATCGGCTTTAATCAGTGCTGAAGATGGTAAAAAAAAATGACTTGAAAATATTATCGCCTTATATGCTATCGTGACAGTCTGCCATTTCATTTGAGGTTTTCCAAAACAAACTGTGTAGCATATGGAGCATATTTTTGTATACCCATCAGCCAGCTATAGTGTGTTGACCTGATGAGTAGCAACACTATCTCTCCTTTTTGGCAGAAAAATATTTCTCATCCACCCTCAAGTAACGTTGAACCTGAGACCTGAGACCCCTTTTTGCCAAACTGCTCTTGTTTCTATCTTTGTTTGCGTTAGCATTCTTTCCGTGAGTGTGGCACGAGATCTGGGGGTCCCCCAGGTGTCAAGAGTCTTAATACATAGAGCAGAGCACTTTCTCTGTGTTGCTGGTAGGTGTGCATTTCACTGTGTCAGCCGTTGCCGTTACTGATAGCTTGATAAAAAACACCGTGCACAGGAACTCACTCACATTGTTCTGAGAATCTTGTAAGTAGAGAGCAGAGTTTTATCTTTGAGCACCTTGAAAAAAAAACAAGTTCCAACATAACATTCACTGCATAGACAGGGATTATGATATTGATGAGTCAAAGGAAGGGCGAGGAAAGTGTCAAGAAGTGCAGCTGAGTAAATACTGTGTGTCGGTGACAATAGCCTCAGTGACATCCTCCTCTCATTCCCATACACCCCCTTCGCCCCTGCTTGTGGAATTTGGAGGAACTGTGTGTCACTCAACAATCCACAATGATAGAAGGTGATTAAATAAACTTGAGTTGATGACAGCAGTGTTTATTGATGGTATAGCTGATGTGTAGGCAGCATGCTAGTCGTGCTGGTTTCGGTGTGAAACATGCATGCACAAAACAAAACAAGTAGAAATGGTTTGTAATGCATGAAAATATTTTTCAGGACACAATTTCTGTCAACATTTACAAACACTTTTACTTATACTCCAACCCCCCTCAAGCAGACCATAGCTATGTTAATCCCTACTATGCTGACCCTCATAAATGGATTGGTACACCCCAACTTTCAACTTTCTGGATAAGGAAAAGAAGGCTCTCTTGTCAAGGAGATGATTGCCTGAAGAGGTTAGGTTTCAGCTCAATCCTCTATCCTTTTTAGCCATAACTTCCTGTAGGAAGAGCAGGTCTTCCGCTGTAGCCGGGTGGAGAAGTGAACGCTGGGAAAAATAGCGGTGAGGTCTTAGAATGTGGACGCAGACCAAGAGACAGATCGCTGGCCTGGGTTGTGACCTTGGCTTTGGCTGGCCAGTCTGTCGATGACAACAATGTCCAGGGAGGATGCTCCCTTACTGGAATGGAGGGAATAATACCCATTGGGAGAGCAGGGTGGAAAAAACCAAACATCATTCTCATCCGATGTACCGCCTATTGAGAACAGGCACTTTATCTTATCTGACCATTTAACATCCATTTGATCAACACATTTTACCCAATGGAGATAAGAAATAATTTACATTTAGAAGATATTATGCTCATATGACACCAAACAGGTAATGAATTTGAATGACCATTTTGCATTCTTAGTACATTTTAAATCACTCACACTATCAAGGTTGCTATCAAAGTTGAGATGGCCTTTAACAAGAAAAACACACTGACTATGTTAACCCAGCCTTCAGATTATGTGGTTAAAGGGAGCAATTACGCTGTTATCCTCTTTGAAATAGCAGGAATCTCTATGGCATGGCATGGGAAATTGTGACATAAGTGGGTATAAAAATAATGCCATTATGTTTTTAATCACATCTGTCTATCTGGGCACCAAATCTTTCAGAGGTATTTTTTAGATTATAAATCATACTTTGGGACAGGGCAAAATTAACAGTAACTTTCCGTGCTAATTTTAACTTTAATCCTGGTGTTGATTGACAATGTTGTCAGACCTCAGAAAAGCTTTGCGTCGACATTACAAGCACTTCTCTGTCCACGGCACTTGGATTATTTAAGATTATGTTGTAATTCCCGTTTTAATCTTTCCTGCATTAAGATTTCAGAGCTAAAATGCTGTGCAGAAGAGTAGCACTCTGCTGCGATGTGTCTTAAGCGTTTGATGAGATCTGGAAATCTGCTCTCATCCTCTTCCCTTTTCTCCCAGATATCACTGTGTTTTCTCATGAAAACTTGCAACTTCACAGATAAATTGATCATCAGTCTGCTTTTCTGGCTTAAGCCTTTCTTTATCAAAAGATTATCTCCAAAAGGCAGTCAGAAGTACTTCATAAATCTAATTCGGTAAACTACAAAAATATAATTTCTGGGATGGACAAAATACGAAGATGTCCAAGCATCACTATTAAATACCGACTAGAGTGAAATTCTTCCCAGAACAGGTGGTCAACACAAAGACAATCCCTGAAAAGAATATGAAATATGATCCCAAAACATTTAAAGCTGCACAAATCTTCAGGACAACGGAGGACACGGCTTCCAAAGAATGTCCATCACTCTCAAATCACAGTGAACATACTGTAGCTTCCTCTAATACAGGACTGAGGATTAAAGCTCACACTACTGTTTAGTAGCATTTTGAGAACGCTACCTCAGAACATTTTCAAATTTACAACCACTAAACAACCATTAACCAGTCACTGAACACAACATATGTTCAGATACATACAGCTGACCACAGCTATAAAAAAAAAAACTGTAAATCTGTAAAAACCTGCAATGACATTTTATTTTCTTCACACATTTTATTTATTTATTTGTTTAAATTATTTTTTTTTTTTGTAAATCTGTGGTGGTCTAAATGCTGTTTCACACACTTTTGCACCCTTACAAGAAAATCAATTCTGGGGGAAACTGGAATGTTTTGCTGTGAAAATGAGAAATTTAAATATATTGAATATTGGCACAAAATATCGTCTTCCGGCAGCTTCAATTGGAAATATCAATATTGGCATATACTGGTATGAGTATGCAGTATAAGCTTTCTGATACAACCCAGCACATCTTAAAGCTTGTGTCAAGGTACAGCTGTCTTACTTGAAACACGTTCTTTCTGCTGGACTTCTCGGTTGTCCAATCAATAACCGCTCCACAAAGATCCAGTCCATCTGCCTTGCATCCAGGTTTCTAAATACACAGTTGAGAGAAGTTCAGAGGTCCGTGGAAAACCACAACGTCATACCTCATAGATCATACATCATTTGCAGAAAGGAAATTCATGTTATCTGTCTACCAAAAAGGCTTTCACCAGGTTCAAAAAGAAGTGAAATTGCAATAATAGAGTGAGTGCACCAGTGTAATCCAATAAAAAAAATTCGGGGGGGGGGGGGTTTCTCATGGTTGCCCACATATATTGTTCCCTTATTGTCAAATGAGAATTAGAGTTTAGTGTATTTTCAATATCCTCAATCTTATTCTTATTCTCCAGCAATTAAAACTACTGTGTGTAACCACGGTGCAATAAGAATGACTTTATTTGCAGCCAGAAGGAAATGTGATTTTCAAAATACTGCTTTTCAAGCAAGAACTAATCAAAGTAAAAGGCATGGCATTCCATTTAGATATTATTGCCTTTTACCAAGGTCTCAGCAAAATCCAACCATTCCAAGACAGAAAATTTCTTGAGGATGAAAAAAGAAAATGAAGATTACGTAAGCATGTCATTTCATATGGAAGGAACTTGTAAAGCAATATCATTTCACACTACTAAGGATTTATTTCTTGGTGTAGGTTTTTACATATCTGGAAGCAGAAACTCAACAAGTTACCCATGAAAATCTCAGTATACAGTATACAGTATTGGACCCATTTACACAGGTGAAAACTGAAAAGCCACAGTTTTCACCTGTGTAAATGGGTCCAATATATGTAGCTGACTTTGAGGAGAGTTGCAGCTTTTGTTTCTGTAGTGTCAAAAGAAATCTCTCTTCAGATCGTGGTCTAATGCAGTGGTTTTCAACTGGTCTGGCCCTGGGACCCACATTTCCCCATGGTCATTAAAGTCGCGACCCACTTTTATATAATTCAAACCAAGAAAATGTATTCGTCAAAACCTTTTTTTAACATAAAATAAACAAATATTTTCATCCCTGCATTCAGCAATAACAAACTGATCCTGGTGAATATGAATAAAATGAACATCATAACTGCATAACTGATATGATCATCTCTCTGAGTAGTCCTACTAAACGGACTGTTTTCACTTAACAGGTATTTGGGGAAGCTAATGAGATAATTGAGGATGTGCTTTGCTCCTGATAAGAGTTTCAAAGTCTGGGTACTTTTGCATTCAATTTTTTTTTGACCACTCACTCTGCGACCCATTCAGAACGAGTCCGTGGCCCACTTTTGGGTCGCGACCCACCAGTTGAGAAATACTGGTCTAATCAATGCTAAATGTTAAATAGTGTAAATAGGAGCTTATGTTCCAGAGAAACAAAATCTAGATTTGTTTGAATAATTCTACATAATCGACACTTGGCCTAAAGATAATACAGATGCACTGTGTCTGTGTGTATCATAGAGTGCAGGTGAGATCAGATCAAACAGTGTGACCGACTGTATATTCAGACCGGACGGTAAACTGTCTATTATCATCAAGCTACCATAAAAACAGTGTAGGTTAAATTTCAAATCAGCCAGCTCGGAGGCCATGTAGCTCCTTCCCCCAAAATAAACCAGAACGAGTTGATGATTTCCATCGAAAAAGGCGCAGATACTTCAATCTGTTACCCAGCCTCAAAATGTCGTTCTCGAATAATGAACTATTGGACAGAGAGAGTCTGACAGACCCAACACTCATGGGGCTCAGTAAGGGAGAGGGCTTTGATTAAGTCCTCGGAGCTTCATTAAAAACCATGGCAAGCTCATTTTAGAGACAGCCCTCCCCTTTCCAATACTCTCCCTCTCAACCAGTCACCACTTTCTGTCTTTTCTGTGTTTGTCTCTCTCGCTTCCTCTCTATATGCACGTCAGAGCCACATCAGGGCAGGGTGGATTAAAGTCAGAAACACACCGACTGACACACACACACACCCCACACACACACCCACACACACACGCACGCACACACACACACACACACACACAAGCATGTGCATTCACACATATGGCGTGCAAATATGTAGATAGCTCACTCCTGCATAGACACGTACACACACGCACGCACATACACACTCTCACACACGCACACACCACATGCCCGTGCACTGTGGTCTCCAAGAGGGGGTAAACAGTTTCTCATTGCTTTCTGATGGGGTGAGCTCCAGTCCTCGGGATCAAAGCCAAAGTTAATTTGCCAGTTTGAAAAATATGAAAATGAAAAGAAAACGGTTCATTTCTGGCATCAAATTAAAATGCACACAGTGTGCATTCACTCAACATTTGCACTCTTAATGCTAATAGGCAAGCTCTCTGAAGGTTGATATGAGGCCATAATTGAACGCTGGCCCTCTTATAGTCTGCTGCTAATAGTGTCCAACTCTCACTATTGGTGTCACTTCCAACTTTACAGTCACTTTTTTACCCTCTAAACACACTGGATCTATGGCTCAATGTGTGTGTGTGTGTGTGTGTGTGTGTGTGTGTGTGTGTGTGTGTGTGTGTGTGTGTGTGTGTGTGTGTGTGTGTGTGTGTATGTGCGCGTGCGAGAGAGACCAAGAGAAAACAAGAGACAGAAAAAAGGAGAGGAAACAGATGGAAAGAGAGACAGAGCGAAAACTAGAATAGGGAACTACTGCATATAGAGAATATACATTTACATACCAAATTTGTTAAAGCCTCCTGCTTGCTCTCTTTATAAAACAGAAGGCAATCTGTATCCAAGACTACCCAGGTGGAAGTCCAATTTTTTCTCAGCTTTTTGCCACCGTCTGATATTTTGGCTTTATTCAAATATTCACCTTTCAGCTCAACCTGAAAATGAAGAATACACAGGAAAACGATCATCAACAAAATCAATATTCGAATAACATTAGCAGCTAACAGAATAACAGACAGGCCCTTAAGCAGTTAGTCAACATTAGAAAATAATTGCATATGAGCCCAATGTGTGGCATTATCCAACTATTGAATTGCACTCTGTGTGATTTTTTGTTGATTTTCTGACTAGTAACCACAGAATTCCGGTAAAACTTTGCATCCAAGTCAGAGTCATTGAAGCGCTCTCCTATCACATCGGCGTGTGCTGTCATACTCACTGAGATTTCAAACGCTCCTGCACCACCAACATTATGCTGAGACTGATTCCTCCGATGGCGAGAAATCTACAAATCAGAGCAGAGAAACACTGCCTTCAGTGTTCTTCCATCCATGCTACAAATAGTATTAGCTTATTTTAAAGCAATTGTTAGTACTGAAAAGGTATTTAATATTGTAGATATTCATTACTTATATATGTACTATCGTGAAATATATGCAAATAAAAATAGAATTCAGGCATTAATTCTTAAAATAATGTGTGTTGCAATGAATTATGAATATAGTTCAAGTGGGAATGTGATGCAAGCAAGCAGGCAAGAGGGCATAGTATATATGATTAGATAAAGAACATGGCACATCAGCAGTGTGGATTACATTATGTATATTATATTTGTATATAATTGTGCCAACCCAGTGCCAATCATGATCCCACCATGATAGCTCATCTCACTGTCACGCTACTCACCCTAAAAGACAAACGTTTTTTTTACACAAACCCAGCACTCAATCAATTTGACAAAGTTTCTCACTTTTATTCTTTTCTCAATCAAGTTCGTAAAAATGACCAGGATGATGTGGTTATGTTCCGTTAACACAGAAAATGCAATAGAGTTAGCCATTTTAGCAAAGTGGCATGCACGAACAGGAAGAATACTGTGAGATGAAACACATTCCCTTTTCAGAGACCAGGGACCTATTAAAAACTGCAGTCTCTCCAGTTTGACATGAACATTTCTCCACTAGCACAGTGCTGGCCTGCCCTCTACTGTTCACGGGATACTCTAGGAATGCTGGGAATTTAAGAAGAGAGAACGGCCCAGACTGGCCCAGAGACACACAGCGTTTTCTTTCTCTCTCTATTTAAGCCCAGCTATTTTGGAACCCTCTTTTCTTTTCACTTTCAATTTTAGAAATGTATTTTATTTCACTTTTTTTTTCAAAACCAGCAGACAGCATCCAGCTTAAACAATGATGGAGTTGAATCAGAGCTTGATGTCATCATCTTCGTTCCAATCCATCCTCTAATGTAATTCTCAACAGTACACAATGGCACTTGTTTATGAGATAACATAACCTTTGTGTTTTTCATTGCAATGCAATGAAACCTATGACCATAATCAAAACAACAGCCTGTACACTGGAATGGTGAACTGATGCAATGTTACAGCAACGCTTTTATGGTGCTCTGAATGTTAATGACCACGTTTCCAGTCTGTAGGACTATCCTAGTTAATTACACACAGTGGCCTCTGCCTTTCTGCCCTCTGGTAAAACTATTATTACAGGACCACATCTTGCAAACAAGTAGCAAGCATCATCTGCGTAATTAGCAAACATGAAAACAAAGCAGATTCAAATGTATGCTTGTGGCTGTGATTGCCGAAAAATGTTGCTTCTTCCACTTTCTTTCTCAATTATCTAACTAGTTGCAATGAATGTTAGGGTGTTGTTTGTCTGGCTGCAGTCAGTGGATGGTTCATGAATGAAATACTATTGTAACTAAACAGCTTTGTGAAAGATGCTATACTAAACAGGTGTCACCGCTCACCCTAACCCTTATCAAATAGATTAGATTAGTGGTGTTACCCAGATCATCATGGGCACAGAGCGGTAGCTACTGTACATCATACCAAATATGTTGCAGCAGATTGCTCATTTTGTAAATGCATCATCTGTTTTATCTTTTTTACCCCATGTTTTCCCCACAGGGACCTGCTAGGAGTCAAGCAAAGATCAGCTCAATTAAGCTAATGATAATCACCTAATGTGCAACTACAGTTTAGACAAAAAAACATAATCATCATTACTGGAATTTATACAAACATGTCACTGAATGACTAACAGCAGTACAGTAAGTCTCTGCTCTGAAATCAAATCACTAATGATCTAACATGTTATTTCCAATACAGGACTATGTTGTTTTTTAAAAGGTGCTAAATGTAAAGGGTTTAAACATTAATATATCATTGTCAAATTAATTGTGATACCTTGGTACAATTACTGTAAATGAAACTGGTGGAGACGGTTCGTAGCCTCTATCTCACACCAGTAATTAGTGCTTGTGTTTCTCAAAAGCAAGACCACATCTCCCATAAACGCTGCTGCTTCCTGTTACAAAGGTACTATTTCTACTTGACCCCCCTGTTTTGAAGAGCAAACAGAAGGACAAGAGCCGGATAAAAGGATAAAAGCCCTTCATATCAGACAATGTGCATTCTGACCAGGTAAGCTAAAATTGACATAATGCAGTTAGAATAGTGGAACTGGAATTAAGTTGTGTATTACTTTCAAAGTAAAAACAGTTCTTGTTTTGTGCTGTAAAGCAATGCAGAAGATTTCCCGCCAAATCCCACCCAGTGGCACATGATGTAAAATACAGTGGAGAGGCCGGTAGAAGCTGACAATCTTGTGGGCGATGGTGCTGGTGTATAGAGCAGTAATTATACTACTGTAATGTCTGAAAACGAATAGGGTGGTGATTTTTTGGTTTGAAAACACATAGCACATTGAAGATCAGTGCTAGTGGGATTCAGGGGCCTGTGAAACTATATGAATGAAATGACTAACTAATTACTAACCCTTGTCCTATACTCACAGCGTTCTGCGGGATGTCAGAATCCTGCAGCACCATAGACTTGGACTGGCTCAGGCGCTCCCCAGAGCTCTGTGAGCTCTTAATGCGCATGTGTACAGCGCCCTCAGCTGGTGACAACACTCCAGTCAGCTGGTGAGGCAGAATCAGGGGTGGCTGCTTCCCAGCGCTCTGTAAATTGGTGATTCTATGGACACACAAACAGCAAAATTCAAGGGATGCCTCAACATTTCAGCTTTTTTGTTGGTCAATCTCTGTCAAGCATGTGTCACCATATTTGTCCTCTAGTTACCCTGAAACTAGGTAGGTGAGATAGGTAGATAGATAGATAGATAGATAGATACTTTATTGATCCCCGTGGGGAAATTGCAGAAGATGCATAGAAGGTGCAGTAGATAGATAAAACTGTAATAATCCTCTGGAAGGAAGGTATTAGTTTGTTGCAGCATAGAAGGATAAATACAACAAGTAACAGTTGGAAGACATTTTTTTACAAAGAAAACATTAAGATTATTAAAGCAGGAGATAAACTTTATTGTATTGTGTTATGCAGATGTGTCATGTTCAGACTCAAAACGTATTTTTACTCTATAGCGTTTGGATTGTCCTGATATGACGTGATTTGTGCCTTTGTGTTGATGCGTATTGTGTGTGGATGTTTTGTCTTGTTTTTAGTCTTTGTTTTTAGTACATATGTGTGGGTGTTATTGTTTTTAGTCTCTTTTTAATTCTGATTATTTATCTATATTTATCTGCTTTGTTCATTTGTACAGCACTTTGGTCAACATGAGTTGTTTTTAAATGTGCTTTAGAAATAAATTTGATTTGATGTTAACAGTATCACAACAGTACATCACAACAAAGGTGAAGTTAATGTAGAATGCCAATATCTCCTAGAACAATGGTACCCAAACTATGGTCTGGGCACCACCAGAGGTCCTTGACATGTTTCCACGGGGTCTACAGCATAACTTGAGTTTGATTAAGTTAATTTTAGCATGAATTATTATAGCATTCACTTGAAGATAGCACCAGGAGAGAATGTATAATGACTTTCACTCTCTACGCTGTTTTCTCCCGACGTAAAATACAGACAGTTGTGCAATTCTAAATGGTGGTGAGATGTCTTTGAGTTCCTGTTCAGTTCTCTGATTGCTTCACAAGCGTTGCAACACATTTCTTTCTGCAATGAATGTCAATGACAGGGAAAACTTGTGGTTTACTTTTAACATCAGAGCCAGGTGCACACATACACACACAGAGCCCACTGAGGATGGTAATGATTTTTTTAATCAAACTTAACTCCTGTACATTTTGGCACCACTATGAACACTGAATATGCATATACGTGACATTCTTGGACTGTACACTACTGGAGAAAACTTAATCTCTGTCAGATGAATACAGCAGATGCTGGAGCTCTTCAATGTGACTCTCCTCAACGTATGTTGTGTCACAGATTTAAAAAAGTACAATCTTGAGATACTTAAGTTCTTTAGACTAAACCTGCCCATCTAGGTCTGGGTATATTTCATAGTATAACTGGTCAATTTTACATTCATTTGATTTCTGTCATGCTTTAGAAATATGTGATCACAACATTCACAGTATATGTTGCTCTCAAGAATGCCAGATAAAATCACCATATATCATGTATAATAAAAATATATTCTTGATAACTCACTGTATTGTAACGCAGTGCTCCAAGTAGGAACATTTTGAATTGCTTAAGAATCACAACATTGATTAATCCTATTTATAATCTCAAAACAGTGTTTTACAAGATATGTTAAAGATGAAACTGAATGGAGCTTCTTCTTCTTTTTAATTACAGAGCTAATCCTTAATTCTGAAGTAAAACACGGACAAAAGTGTGAGAGGTAAATATGACCTTCAGGTGATGATGGTGTGATGTATGATCTGTGCAAACACTGCCAGTAAATATTGTCCTAAACTATAGCAACTAACCAACAGGTTTGATCTCAAGTCTGAAAACGTTCTGCATCGTGGGCTCCTACTATTCTAGTGACTGTAAGCTAAACCCAAAAAATTATCCAGCAATGCAATAGCTGTCCGCATAACCAAAATCCCACTCAAACAAAAGTGATCACAGGTTATCAGAATGTGTGATGTATAAGTAATTATATTTAGAAAACTTCAATAACAGGAAACAAATTGAAGCCATCTTCAACGGAAGCTGAAATTGAAGTCACGCATGAAGACTTATTACACAACCTAAAGTTGGTGAACAATTTAACCAAAATGTAGTGTTCTGTGTATTGCAAAAGGTTATCTTTACGTTTTTACCCTCCTAAATCTGAACCCTGAAGGTTGAGTGAAAACAGTCCCTTAACAGACAAATACAAGTTATGAAATCCCTCTGTACGAAAGCACAAGCCAAATGTCTCAACACCTTGAAATAAGCTGATTTATCTTATTACGCCCCAAGTACAAACAGTAATCAACGACTTAGACGTAAAAAAGAAAGTTAACATGATATTCCATCCATCACACATCCAGTAAATGTAAATCACCTCAAATGCAGTTGCGCCATCAATGATCCAAAGGAACATGCAGACATACCCCAATATAAACTAATAAACCAGACAACAAAAGGATAATATCATAAATTAGGACCTCATATAAGCTCCCTGGACTGATCATTTAGTGGTATCTTACCTTGTCCCTGCCATCCCTCTACCAGTCACAGATTACAAAAGTAGAAAGACAGAAAAAGAGCAAAGGCTTTTCATTTAGAGGAAGTATGTTTCGTCACGTGGCCTCTTCAAACCACCATGTCTCTCGCAGCATAACAGTTGACGTGAGTTAAGCGTCTGTTTTGTGTTGCAGCCACCCCATTTCCTGAACTTGACACTTGATCAGAAGTCCTCTGACTGAAGAAGAAAAAAAATCTTCACCTCATTCTCAGCAGACTTCTCAGTTGACAGTGTAGTAGCAGTTTGTGCAGGAGTTGTAACTCATGTGCACATCAATATCCATATCAAGGCTGCAGAGAATTAGTGTACAAGAAATCTAGAGTGGATGTCCTCTTGTCGTTTTTATGGAGTGTTTTGAGGAACGGATCAACACAACTCACACACCCTAAATGCTGTTTAAACTTCACTGCTACTGTATGTATCATGCAGTTGTATACAATAAGTCTGCATTCTCCACGTTGGCACTTGATGGATTCATGCTTGTAATGTGATAATACCAGCACACTTGGCCCTTTTGGTCGAGGGTAAACTGAGGCCTAAAACACAGTAAAACAAAAAGGAAAGGTTAACAACTGTACAGTCATGGACATGGAAACAAATGGGAAGTTTGCTACTACAAATTTCAAACAGTAATTTCAACTGTGCCTTGTTGAACTTTACAACCCCAGGAATTTAATAGCAATAGAAATAACTTCTTCAAGTGTTACATCTTTCCCCTCTAAACTTGCGATCAATATCACAAAAGCCATAGATGGAAACGGATTGGAAGGACACCACCAGAAAGAAGGAGAAGGCAGAGAGGCTTTCGCTCTGTTTTCTCTTTGTCTCTTTCTCTACTGAAACTGTCATATGTCATATACTACCATATTCTGAGACAAGATGGAATCCCACTTCAACAACACAGATGCAAGGAGCATGTGGCACGATCTACAAACCATACAAACAGACTTTGAAGGGAAAACCAGCTGTGTTGTGAACACCACCACTTTGCTCCCTGATGAGCTAGACCAGTGGTTCTCAACTGGTCTGGCCTTGGGACCCACATTTTCCCATGGTCATTAAGTCGAGACACACTTTTATATAATTCAAACAGAGAAAATGTATTCGTCATGACTTTGTTAACTGATCCTGGTTAATAAACTGATGGGTATGAACATCACAACTGCTGCTGATCCTGGTGAATACGAATAAAATGAACATCATAACTGCATAACTGTGTCTACACACATAATATGATCATCTCTCTGAGTAGATCTACTAAATGGACTGTTTTCACTTAACAGGCATTTGGGGAAGATAATGAGATAGTTGGGGATGTGATTTACTCCTGATAAGAGTTTCAAAGTCTGGGTACTTTTGCATTTAAAAAAAACAGGGTTTTTTTTACCACTCACTCCGCGACCCATTCAGAACGATTCTGCGACCCACTTTTGGGTCACGACCCACCAGTTGAGTAACACTGAGCTAAACGCCTTTTACGATTGATTCGTGGCAAATAACACCGACCTCCCTGAGAATGTCCCTGCTGTCGATAAGAATATCCCAGCTACGATCTCCGTAGCCAATGTTCTCAAAACCTTTAAACAGGTAAACACCCTCAAGGCAGCCGACCTGGATAACATCGCAGGCTGCGTTCTCAGAGCTTGCACTAACCAACTAGCAAGTGTTCACAGACATTTTCAATCTCTCCCTTTCCCTCTCTGTTGTCCCCATATTTTAAGGAGTCCATCATTGTCCCGGTACTGAAGCAAGCTACGGTAAGCTGACTAAATAACTGGCGTCCTGTAGCCCTTACTTCCATCATAAATGCTTCAAGAGGCTCGTCAAAGTCTTCATCTGCTCCATGCTATCTGCCCGCTGCAATTTACATACCGTCAGAACAGATCTACTGACAGTTCAATTGCCATGACCCTTCACCCTGCCCTCACTCACCTGGATAAGAACACTAACATGTGAGGATGCTGTTTGTGCACAGCTCCAACACCACTACAACTACAACACCATAGTGCCCCACAAGCTCGACACTAAGCTCAACACCTCCCTTTGCAGCTGGATCCTTAATTTCTTATTGGGCCTACGCCAAGTGGTGAGGTACACCTTACTGACCCTCAACACTGGGGCCCCCCAGGGATGCGTCCACAGTCCTCTCCTGTACTCCTTGTCTGTACTCCTTGTACACTCACGACTGCATGGCCAAACAGAACTCCAACATGGTCATCAAATTATCTGATGACACAAATGACACAACGGTGATTGATCTCCAGCAGCAACGAAACCGCCTATGGGGGGTAGAAAAGGCCCAACAACACCTCTACAAGCTCAGATAGCTGAAGACGTTTGGCATAAGCCCCCCAAGTTCTCAGGTCATTCTACGACACTGTGTGTCGATTGAGTGTGGACGACACTCAATCGCCTGAGGACAGGTGTGGGACGCTTTGGCGAGTCGATGAAGAGGTGGGGCCTCGCGGACAGTGCCCAATGCGAATGTGGAGACCCCCTACAGACGTTGGAACACGTCATCACCAGCTGCCCCAAACACCGGCTACCAAATGGCGATCTGGGCCTTATTAACCTGGACGACGAAACTCTTTGCTACAACTGAGCTGAAGGTCTAAAAAGACATACGCAAGAAGAAGAAGGTCATTCTACAGCTGCACTATAAAGAGCAATATGGGAACTGTACCACCTTAAACCGCAAAGCTCTGCACAGAGTGAGATGACCCAGCAGATGACAGGAGGTGAGCTTCCCTCCCTCCAGGACCTCTACAGCATGCGGTGCCAGAGGAAGTCGCAGAAGATCAGGGACACCAGTCACCCATTACCGTCTGGCAGGAGATACTGCAGCATCCTGTGCAGTCCTGTGTATTTTGTATTTATATCTTGTATTACTCTAAACTTCACTGTTGAGTTTTGCACCAAAGAATTTAACTCTTAACTTGTGTAAATTGACGTGACAATTAAACTTGAAACAATAAATATATTGTCAGAATACAGGATATACAGTACTGTGCAAAAGTCTTAGGCAGATGTACAGTAGAAAACAATCCATAAAGCGAAAATAATACAATGAAAAATGTATAAAATATAATAAGTATAATCAATATAAGTAGTAAAGCAAAACAAAAAATATCTAAGAATAAATTTACATTAAGAAATCTATTGTGACATCTTTGCCTTGTCCTCTGTCACATATTTAATTGTTATGAGAAACAAATGCATGATCATTAAATCTAAATCTCTCGAATGCTAACTGGAAAACTATGGGTAATGAAAATTGGTCACATGTTGTGTATTGTAACAATCATAATTTATCTTGTGCATTTCATGTATTTGTAGAGCGGAGCGATGCACTGCAACTCTTTATCTCCTCCATGTAGCAAATGTTGAAAATGCAGAATGTTCCTGTTATTCAGCTTGTTAGATGTCATTTTGTCTTTTTGACATCACAACTACAGTGATGCCTGAACGTTTGCCAACACTACAGGAGGTGCTCATACCTTATAAAAATCCTTATCTAAACCTCAAATATTCATGAAAGTATCCCAAATAAAGAACAGTCACACTTTCTTTTTTTATTGTGATGAAATATTGCATGAGCAAATACCCAGCACCCAGCAGTTTTTTGCTACAAATGTCAGCAAAGTGTTGTGTCAGACATAGAGATGTAGGGAATCACAGAGGACAGTCCTGACTTGTTGACACTACACACAAATGTTATCATGTCACATGATGTCATCCAAAATGTGAGGAGTGCTAAAGAGCTATAGGCAGAACAAAGTACAAAAAGTTTGTCAAGGACGGTCTGACAAGTCCGGCCAAATCACGGGTGAAGTTATCAAACGTGAAGAATGATGTGCAGCTCTTCTCAAGAATGTATATCTTGTGTCAGGTGTGGAGGAATTTTTTGTACTTTTATGTGTTTTATTCTTTTAATGTGTTGTGTTGTCTTGTTTACATTTAGGATTATACTTCCTTGATGTGTGGTGTCGTTTATAATTGTAAGCAATATATATTTGTTTTGTTGTAGTTTGATGAGTGTATAAGTGTATAATATAAATGGGGGAATCCATTGTTTTACTTGTACCTATCATTATGTTACATTACCCATCATGCCTTTCAACCTGGGAGGTCTTGTGGGAGGGCCAATGAGAGCCAATGAGATCACTTGTGGGAGGGGCCAATGAGGTCACTTCCTGTTCAAAGTTAATATCCCAGCCTGCTTGTGTTTTGAGATCGGGACAGATTGGCTTAGGAAGCATTGGAGCAGGATCTGTCCATGTATACCTGTATTTGTAAAAAAAAAATTCAACAGCTATTTAACTTCAAGCAGAGTACTAATTATTGAAGATATTCCTTGTCGCAGGCTAGAGATGGGGATTTAGAGACATTTCTCAGGCACAGGAACTTGTGCAAGGATGAACCTGTTCTCCCAGGGAAACCACCAATACAATCTGCCTTGGTTAAGCATGCAAAGAGTGCAGTTAATCAGCCTGGGTAGATCTGGGGGCAGACCCTGATTGCCAGTCCGTCTCTTTCTTCTCCCTCTGAGGCCTCCTTTCCACCAACGGGAACCTGGTTCTGGTTCTGGGCTGGTGCTGGTTCGGAGCTGGTTCAACTTGCGAACCTTCAAAGAACCAGTTTGCTTTTCCACAGACCAGAGAGCCACGTCACTACGTCACTGTCTACGTCTGGACATATCACCTCACTACGTCACTGTCTACGTCTGGACGATATCACCTCACTACGTCACTGTCTACGTCTGGATGATATCACGTCACTACGTCACTGTCTACGTCTGGACAATATCACGTCACTACGTCACTGTCTACGTCTGGACGATATCACGTCACTACGTCACTGTATACGTCTGGACATTTTGCCTCCCACCCATCTGAGCCGGTGATACGGTGCTACTAGCTTAAAAATGCATATGAAATTTGCGGACGCAATTAATAAATATGTCCATGAAAAAAAATATTTTTTTAGTGAATATCTTAGTTTAAACGATATTGAGTGAGCCAGGTATTGGTTGTGTTGATATGTGCAACATTTATTCAGTTTGGGAAATCACGATGTAGCCGGGGGAAGACGCCGGCAGCTCCATCTCCGGTGCCCGACTCTTCCGGGGTCGCCCTCTCCCCACGGCCGCGGCCAGCTCCGCTCCTCGGCGAGTTAGCGGTCTCACTACCCGCTAGAGCGCAACTGTTAAAAGCACCTGCCTGCAATCGATCCAGTTATTACTATAGTTCATGTTCATGTTGTGTTAACCCAGAACATAATACACTACATTCTAATATTTCGGCCGTGTCGTGACTCGCCGGTCAACGAACATGTCATTATGAAACCAGAGGATGATGATTCAGATTTGTTTCGCAAAGCATTCTGAGAATTTCCACTACCCCTAGCTCGGCAAGTCATCTGAAATCCCTTGCTAGTAAGGGCTGATTCACGCCCACTAGCCCTCGTTATGCCCACTTCCCCTTCATGCAAAAAGGAATTGGGACGTCCCTACCCTCGCGGGCACGCACAAAATGTAGGGGTAGGGCTAAAATGTAGGGCTAGTGGGGTATAACATGATGATCCGGGTCCTTGTATCCCACCCCACATCTCTTTTTTATCTCCCAAGATTCCAGACTGATTGACAGGTTTCTCCCTCCCCCTCCATTTTTCATCTGTTTCCTGCCCTCTGCTCTCACTCCTTATCACTTCCTCCATTACCCCGCTTGTCTCATTTCTTTCCCTCATAAAAAAAGGCTGGCCACATCTGATGCTCGAGCTTTGACTAGGTGGTGGTGGCAGTGGCGGAAAGAAGTGGATATTAAGAGGGGTGTGTGTGTGTGTGCGTGTGTGTGCGTGTGCGTGTGCGTGTGCGTGTGTGTGTGGGTGAACATCACAGATATCACTGGCCACAGATAGAGGAGCAGCTCTGATCATTTCCACCTGTTCTTAATGTCCTGGGAAAACTGTATTCTC
>CABFOS010064487.1:1645-17955 GCA_900660315.1 Diretmoides pauciradiatus | reverse complement strand
CACAGACCATGTGAGGACTGCACTGCGCTGGAAGTTTAGGTCGGGTGAGGTTGCACAGAATAAGAGACATTGTTCCATGAGCGATCTGAGCCAAAAAATGCTATTTACTGGATGCTTTCATGCAAACAAATGGTTTGCAGTACCGTGCCATCATTGCTGACTTTAGGTGAATGGAACATCTCGTCTTAGACACAGGACCACACCCAGACGTTATGTAGAGAACATACCAGGATGAACAAACAAATGAATGAACGGACAGAGACCGATCCATGATCCCTGATGAAAACAAAAATAATAACAGCACATCAAAACATGATGAGTCTGCATCAAAACAATACACAGTGGTACATCCATACCAATCTGCGGTCCGGTTTCTGTTTCACCACAGAAAATGGCTTCCAGCATGTGATATTAGTTCTGTGGAAATAGTTATTTGTGTCAACATGAATGTGAATATCCTCCTGCTAAGTGACTTCACCATGAACATCAACGACCCGTCCTGTGACCCTGACCTCTCCCTGAGTCCAACTATAAAGAAATATCCACATCACTATCTGTACTTCACAAAGCAACAACTTGCATGATGAATTATATAATCAAAACGAACGCAATAAAGTCTGCCCGGCAGCTGAGTGGATGTGAGTCTTGTTTTTCATGTTCTGTGATGGGTCAGACGTGACTGTATGGTTTCAACTGTGATTCATGCGTTAGTTTGTCACCTCATTTTCCAGTCAGTCTCCACTGTACTCTGTAATCTGGATAAAATACTGAAGAAGAGTGCAGGAGTGCCCACTCTCATTTGAATAAGTCCAATCGTATAATGTGGATTGTACACACCAAAATGATCCGATAGCTGAATAATCAGTCATGTGGTATTACAGTCTGTGTCACAGACATGATGGAGAACCAGACTACATAGATAAGGATACAATATACTAGAAAATACCCATCTTCTGCATATTCATCTCGCCTGTCTAACTGAGAATACATTTACATTAAAAATGACTTTAATAATCTGATGCTGTTCAAAAGTAGCTATACTGATAAAAACTGGCAAACAAGACTGTGTTACTGTGTGCTGCTTTATATCTCAAAGGCTGTATAATCCCCATTTACGTAGATCAAAGATCAGGGCACCAGTGCAGACACGATTCGGTGTGTGTGTGTGTGTGTCAGTGCATTCGCGTGTGAAGCCTCATTTGAACCTCGAACAAGGAAAAAACAGGTGGAAAATAATTGACTATCAGTGTGTAGAGCGGAGCGTTGTATTGCGTGGCCTTGTTTGACTCCCTGTGCATACACTTGGCAGTTGAAGTAAAGAGACCGCTGTCCTCACTTGATGCCTCCTCTCCCTCCTCCCTCCTCTCTGTCCTCTCTCTCTCTCTCAGACAATCCCTCTATTCCACCGGCCCACAGCTTCCCCCGCTCTAATCCTCATCCTGCATTTGGACATCAGGCCAAGATTCCTATTATGTAAGGTTGTGTAACAGCACGAAACAGTAAGGGGTAAAGAGGTGTTCAGCGAAATACACATTTAAAGGAGAAATACGGGGCAGAGCTGAAGAATAGAACACGAGGCTGTGAATTTAGCCAGCGAACATGTGGCCTTACATTATGGGGCTGACTGAATGAGGCCAAACCATAATTCAAAACAGAGACAAGATCCAATTACAATGTCGATCTGATTTTTTGCTTTTTGGGAGAGTTTTGTGCTGTTCTAACCTTACACGGCTGCCAGCATTGGAGAGAGGGATTGAGACAGACAGGGGACACATATGTTCACTCATTCATAAAACTAATTTGAGCCATTTAGAGTCCAGCTTCCAGTATTGTGGATAGTGAGGATAGACAAACATATATCTATGCTGTCCTGCACTATAGAAACCCTTCACTCTCCTATTGTTTACTGTCCCCTTTTCACTCCCACGCTCTCCACCTTCTAGAACATTCATCATCCAAGCATTTGGACAGCCGCCATGTTGGCTCCATGTGTGAATGAGTGTTCCCCTTGCAGCCCGACGCACTTGGTGTAAATCATGCCCGTCAGTGCTGCAACACATGTGATCAGCAGCAATCTACTGCCCGCTCTGGGTTTGCAATCCTCCCAACGCTTCCCTGCCTCTGTAACACACCATCTGGATGGTGCATGTTTCATCTGCCGGCCCGGCGCTGTCCTGAAGAGGCAGAGTTTAATAATGCAAAGAAAATCCATTTATAGATGTTCACAGGAGAGGGAGAGCTCTTGAAATATTAACACCAGGATGTGTGTGTGTGCGTGTGTGTTATCTAGGGGGCAAGGTTGCGTAATCATAATTTATATAATCTTGTCATCAGTCCATAGATGACCTGGTTAACGGCTGAGAGGAGACTTTGTACAATGGCTTAAGGACATTCTGCTCAATTCAGGACATCTCTGGGTCTTCTTAGTTATTATCAAGATGTCAAAGTATGTCTTGGCTTCAGGACTACCACCACTACAGTAGATACTCTTACTCTGTTATATATCATCAATCTGGGAGCTTCAATGCATCCCGGGGGGTATTTAGTGATGAAGTGTTGTAATTCACTTCCTTGGTGTAGCCACTTTCCCTCTCCTTTCATACTTCAGTTTGTGATTTCCCAGAATGCCTTTTGACAGTATGTGTAGGCGGAGAGAGAGAGAGTGCTGGTGCTATAGCAGTAAGAGCTCGATAGTGATAAGGGCGAATCTTTCCAGTAGAGAAAAGAGGAAAGTTGCACCTTTTACTCAAAATGCAGAGCATCTTGTCGCTGCATTGCATTGTGGTCTATGAAGGCTGGTCTACCTTCTCCATGTATGATTGCTGAAGGTTGAATAGGCTGTAGGCTCAGGCAACCACATGTTAACTCAAATACGATCTCATTCATCCCATAAACCTCCCATCAACTCTTCACTTCATGACTCTGGTGGTTATTCTACTGTTCTCAACATTGTCATATTCAGTTGAATTGTGTCATGTATTTTTCAGGGTTTTATGTCTGTTTGTAGTTATTATGCATTATTATGTGTTGTACGCCACCCAGTAATCCAGTTTTGCTATTAGGGGCAACATAGTCTTGACGTTGAACTTGATTGCTGATGTTGATAGGATAGGGAGCTGGTTGTAGTTATTCATGTAAAAGATATGACCTCCTACATCAATTTACTGAAAATATGGACTTGATCTACTGTAATCACATGTGACAGAGACGTAGACAGGCTACTGGTATAAACTGTTTCCTTTACTCAGGTTTCAAAAACATCCCGTACAATTGTTGACAATGGTCTCTATGCTCTGATCACAGACTCATTATGTTGTTAGAAGATAAAGGTCAAGTTACTGGAAATTCAGCAGGTCGTTGTTAGAAAATACCAAATTAGAGAAAGGGGTATTTATAAGTAATCTTTCCATCACAATGTTCCAATCTGTTTGGGGCAAAGTTGACATTTCTGTGGAAAAATGGTAAAATGTCTTGCAAGGAACAAACTTGTTGAAGAAAATTTCAGAATTTCCATATAGTTAAACTGCTTTAACTTAAGGTCAACCGTATTATTCACTGGATGAGAGCTCTGTGGGTGGAAAAGAACCTATAGCTTTCATGCTTTTTGTAATAAAAGAGAATCTGAGAGAAATGTTTTGAAAGCCGGTAGCGCTGATGAATAAGTACAGCCTACAGTACCTCATCTCTCATGATGGAAAAAGATGCCACAGAACAGTTTGTGGTATTAACTCCTACATGTCATAAAGACCGGCATTGTACAAAACAAGAACACATAGAGATAGAATGATTTGCATTTGTCAAGAAAGGAGAGAGAGACAGACAGAGAGAGAGAGGGGGGGGAGAGCCTTAATCAACCTCTGTCCCTTTGCTATAGGCCATTCTCCCATGATCCCATGTTTGTGTAACTTTTCTATGGATGCATTCTTCAAAGTGGAGGGTTTGTTTGCTTGTTTCTATCCACTGGCCCTGTGGTTGGCAGAGGAGAAGAAAATATGATATTTCTCACACTCAGGGGATTCTGTAGCTCATGGAAATTCTCAGTCAAAGGCAGCAGTTGAATGTTTTTTTCTTTCTGGTACCGCCATGGGGATGTACAGAATATAACTTATTTACAGTAGAACTCTATAGAGCAGTCATCACTCAAACTATGATGAAATAATCTAAAATGAGTCAAATGCATGTGAATATATTGATTCTTAAGCATTGTATATTGTATGTAGCATGTAGTTTATGGACTTAACTCTTGGCCTAGACAGAATCACATGTAATAAAAAGACATTTCTATTGTAAAATGATAACACAATGTGTTTTTGTCAGCTTTTGTCCTCACGTCAGCTCTAGATCCTTCTTTCCCTGTTCCACATTCACTTCCCTGTAAACTGTGAGTGCCGGAGCCATGCAACCAAAATACCAAAAATAACTGCTTTAATCTAATATATTGGTAATGCAGCTCGATGACCCTCGTTGACGTGTTAGTATCTTATTTGTGCCTTATTTTGCCTTGTTCTGCACTTAGACGCTTGTTCAGAAAGGAAATGCACTAATGGTTTCTGGTGACTAGTAGTTCTCTTGACCTACGTTGAATGCACTTATTTAAGTCGCTTTGGATAAAAGCGTCTGCCAGACTGTAATGTAATGTAATGTAATGCATCTGCTCACACATTACATCTTGGTAGGCATTCCTGGTGCCTCAAAAGAGCTTTACTCTCCGTGGATAATGGACCATTTTTGGACAAAGATTAGCTAAGCACCATAATTATCAACATTTATTTGTGAGTAGCTGTGTATGGCTGCGCATTGATGTTCACAATGTAGGTGCATCATGTGTGATGTGTCCGATCTCGCTTCAGGCCTGATCTCTCCTCATCATCCCTTTATCTATTGAGGATGAGGAGGATTTAGAGAGGGAAAAGCCGTTCCTAGCTGTGAGAGCATGCCAAAGGGCAACTTGTTTACAACTCACTTCACTCAGTGATCTGGCAGTGACATTATCACTATCCATTAGGCGATCCACTTAGGCCATGTTGCTCACATCCACCGTAAAATGTTTTAAAACTGTTCAAAACAGCTATGGGGGATGTGCATGGCATTTCTGATTGTGTTGGTTGATGGTGTCTTTTTCTTGTTCCTGTTGATAATTGGCCACATGTTGATGACATGATGATAAGTTGCGATATTTCAAGTGCAGCTACAATCATTCTACTTAAGCAACATTTAAGCAAAGTAGCAGTACTTCTACTTGAGTAGGATAATGTAGTGCTCTTTCCACCCCTGGTAAAAAGATAATCTAGTGGGTAAAAATAATAGTAAAAAAAAGTCTCTCTGTGTGTGTGTGTGTGTGTGTGTGTGTGTGTGTGTGTGTGTGTGTGTGTGTGTGTGTGTGTGTGTGAGTGTGTGTGCAAGAGAAAGACGGAGTTCGTCATAATGTGATGACGATCATCATCTGACATAATCAGGACGAATCACTGAGTGCCAGATTACATAAACAGATTCTCAGCCTAACCCTCACCCAGAATAGCAACACTGTGGTCAGAACTGCCAACAGCCTGCGGCTACCGGCCTGCATGCACGTTAGCTACTGTCTTGGTAGCAGACTTCCACCTAGCTGTCACAGGTTGACATCACACGCTGCTCTTCTCTACTTTTTGAACTTGGGGTGTAACTCAGTGTTTAGCACTGTCACAGCAAGAAGGTCCCGGGTTTGATTCCCGGCCCTGGTCCTTTCTGCGTGGAGTTAGCATGTTCTCACCATGTTCTTTGGGTTTCCTCCAGGTGCTCCAGTTTTCTCCTATATCCCAAAGACATGAAGATCAAGTGAATTGGAGACTTTATATTAACCATAAGTGTGAATGTTTATCTGTGTTTGCCCTTTGATGGGCTGGTTACCTGTCCAGGGTGTTTTGCTGCCTTGCACCCAATGCATGCTGGGATAGGCTCCAGCCTGCCTGTGACCCTGAATTTATCCTGTATCAGTGCTACGAGTACCTTCAAGTCTTAAATATTGAACCCCTGGAGGTTAGTCCAGACAACGAGGCGAGTTAACGTCATATTGAGAGACAGTTTTACAGCAACAGATCAGAGATCTTTAATTAAATGTGAAAACAAAACAAATGATGAAAGTTTGAAAGCATTTTTTGATAATATAAAAGTAGTACAAGGATACATGTTATATTCATATAAAAGATTGTATTATATTATAAATATATTGTTATTTAGATTAAGATAATAAAGAAAATGCAAATTATTTACAGCATGAGAAAAAACAACAACCTTAAAAGCTTCTTAAATCTTCTTAAATTAAAATCGCCCAAATAGATTAACATAAATTAGGTGATAAGAATATATAGCCCTGCATTTACTGTATGATCACATAGTTTTACATTTAACTTGTTGACAAGAAAATATGACAATCCATCAGTCGAATCAAACAAAGTTCTTACTTGATATGGGCATTATACAAAGATATCAAGTGACCCCTGCACTAATGCAGCCAGTAGTCATGACTTTGCTCTGTGTGCCACGGGTACCCACTATATCCTATTATAACCTATGTTACACATACCTTCTGGTAGGCCTTTTGTTAGTGTTAAAGTCTCATCTAGTTGCCATCAGTGTGTACAGTGTTATACCTCCATTTGTGTTTGGTCCCCTTAGCTTTTATTGATGACGACATGATAACTTTAAACCTGTGGTGTGTGTGTGTGTGTGAAAGAGAGAGAGAGAGAGAAAGAGAGAGAGAGAGAGAGAGAAAGAGAGAGAGAGAGAGAGAATAGCCTAATAACACTGGTACTGTACACCATTCTGTGTGTGTGTGTGTGTGTTTCAGGTGTGTCTCTTCATGTGCAGGGCCAGGTGGTCCGAGCGGGAGAAGGCCCTCTGGCAGAGCAGACACTCGTAGGGTTTCTGTCCTGTGTGCTTGCGGTAGTGACGCGTCAACTCATCTGACCGGGCAAATTTCCAGCCGCAGCCGTCCCATGAACAGTGGTAAGGCTTCTCCCCTGAGGAACAGACATCAGTAAAGACATCAGTAAAGCAGAACATAATGAACAAACAAAACAAAACAAAACTATATATATAATCATATCAATATGTGCTCACTTCCATATGATATTTGATTAAGAAAAACACATTACAAAAAAATGTTACACAGCAACAAGAATCTTCTCATCTCTCCCTATGTTTTTGTACTAATCCAGATTCTCTAGATGAACGTGTCCCTGCTGTATTGTGGAGACATGGGATATACCTGTGTGGGTGCGGAGGTGCGCCTTGAGGTGGGAGCTCTTGGTGTAGGTCTTGCTACAGTCAGGGTACTGACAGCTATGGACGGCTGGCCTCTTTTTCCCTGTAGCCTTTCGTCCACGCTTCCCCTCCACCCCACTAGGGGGTAGCGGTGGTCCAACCATGAGGGGCTGCTGTGAGAGGGGAAAATGACCACTGGCCTGGCTGTGTGTATAGTCACGGAAGCGGTTGGTGTGGTGGGTGAAGTTTGGGATGTAGCTGTAGTGTCGAGGATCAGGGGTCAGAGCTTGAGCTTGAATTAACCTGTTGTCAGGGAAGGCCACCATGGAGGAATGTTGTTGAGGGTAGTTGTGGCTGAATTCCCACGATGTGACCTTACTGAGGTTTCCTCTATCAGGATTGCTTCCTTGGGGGAAGCCGAACGGATCGACATTAGGTAGAATGGGGAATGGTTGCCAGCCGGTCGGTTGGTCATCACTGTAGTCTCTGTTGTACAGTTCTGGCAGTAATGACACCGCGCTGTCACCAGGGGCCAGGACCTCAACCATGAGGCTGCTGCTGTTCATCTGAAGGAAGTTTTGTCCTGTCTGGTCCTTGAGCATGCCTCCCTCTTGGTACAGTCTGTTTTGGTCAAGCTGTGGGAGCTGCTGAATGTTGTTGTCCAGAGAGAAGTTGAACTCAGGTGATGGGCTACTCCAGTCAGAGAACAGAAACTCTATGTCCCAGGATACCCTGCTATCATCATCCAGGTGCTCCTCTGTCATTGGTTGAGACACCTGCAGTTGGTCAGAGCTGCTAGGCGACAGTTTATTACTTAAAGAGTCCAGAGTGAGAGAGACACTCTCAGACTTCCACACCTAGGGGATGCATGGAAATGTGAGTGAGGATTTTTGTAAAAAGTACAAGACTCATAGTAATAGAGGTATAATGTAAAAATAGACTGAGTTATATGGGACAAACCACCTACAGTACAGTTCAGTATCAAACAATTATTAAATAAAGTAAATAATAAATTATCTATGCAACGTGTAATTGAATAATCAGTGTAACAATACACATCATACATGACAAATAACATTGTATTATTGATGTTCAGATATCAATACATGTATTGCTTTGGTTCCAACCATCACCTCTTTAGAGAGAGTGATAAAGAAGGCAGTCAGAGAAATTAATCAACAGCACACTTTTTTCCTGTGTCGGAATCTGAGGATTAAACAACACCACACAATACTTACCTTCATATTGTTACTGGAGTGAACAAAGTTGGAGAAGGAGCTGAAGGAAGGGAGCACAGCCTGTGTAACAGCCATCAAGTGCTTTGATGTGGTGGCGAGTGGAAGTGGTGGCGACAACAGTCTACTTTACATGGTCCGTCTTACCCTCAACTATAAGAAATTCAAACACAAGCTCGCCAACTCACTCATCCCAATTACAGTTCCCTTACTGCCTAGGCCACAGAGACAGTTTCTTAAATTGTCTCCTTCTCTCCATTCCTCCCCTCGCTATCTCTCTCTCCTCTCTCTTGTCTATCTCTGTCAGCTGCGAGCTTGACTTCAAATCTCTCTGTTTCATGTAGGTTTTGACCGTTAGTAGGTGGAGCGTAAATGTGAGTATTTAACTGGCTCCTTTTCTTTATCCCTTAAGATTGTTCATTTACACTCACTAAGCAACTCTCCTGTCTCACCTTAGCTGACTCTCCTGTTCTGTGGGATTCAGAGCACAAAGCCATGCTTGAATATACTGAACGCACCACCTAATTTGACTAAGGTATATTTGTAGAAAATGCAGCTAAGGTGCCCTAGTCTCTTAAATGCATCGTGCAACTGTACAGCCCAATAAATAAATATTTATCCAAGTCTGGAATATTTATATATAGATCCTCTTTTCAATGTTGATGTTGATTATTGCATCAATTTCCTCTGTATCGGATTATAGGCAACAATTACATTTATGTGGCCTTGGGGCAAATTTGAAAATATAGTTTAACCTATTACTTCATAGGTTAAACCGAATAGAAATATAGTTTTAATTTGTCATGTAAGGCCTGAACTCTGACAACCAGAAACTAGAGGATGTAAACACAAACCTAATAACATTTGAGTTAATCACAGAAAGAAATGCAATGAATGTTAACTTTCTTTTGGATCTAATGTCCATCACTCAAACTAAACCAACTTTGGGTTCTTCACTGAAAAAAAGATGGGTGTAGCTCCCTTTAGCAGATGTATTACCAGCTGGTGACGTGTCAAGCCACAACGCTCTTCATCAGATGTAGTGTTAATACTTGACCACACCTCAAAATGACTAATAAACTACTAAAAATATAAACCAGATGTCAATTTAGTTGAACTACCAACAAGCCACTGCAAAAAAAATTGAATTACATGTAGTGAAAATACTCCCCAACACTAATGTGTTTAATTGTATTTTTCATTCACCAGTAAACAACTTATTGGCTATCACGTGATTGGCCACTATCTGCTAAAACATGATAAAGCGTTGGCATATGTGGGTGAGTGCACAGTAAACGTGTGTTCATTTTACTTAAATGTGGATTATGAAGTGTTCCAGTGTATGAAATATTCCATTACACAGAGAGAGCTGAGCATGTTATTACTGTGGGGACATCCGGTAATGATGAATTATAGTTGTGGTATACTATACATAAATAAAACACATAATAATTTGTTATCATATATTATAAAATGAAGTAAAAGGCAAACAAAAGCACATAGATAAAGCCTCTTTCACTGAAGTTTAAGAAAAGACCTCCCTGTTCCCTTTGTTGAGCTACTGCTGCTAATATTACTGACCCACGTGCAGGTTGGTCTCTGTCTTTAAGACATGTGGCTGTGACTTCTGAGAAGACTGTGTGTAATAGGTGATTATATTCTGGCCCATGTTTATCTGGTCACATTGGGCCAAGACAGGCCCCTGTCTCTCCACAGATAATGGAGCCCTGACTGCTGTCGATCCCTGATGACAACCCCACTACTGATAAAGACTCTCTGAGTGAAGACTACACAAGACCTCTACTATAGGGCCTAAAGGCTGTAATGGCCGTCTCACAACCCGTTTTATAACAGTCTAAACACATAGTAAGAGTTTATCTACCGTATATAATTAAACATATGTTTTTCTGAGATGAAACAACTTCCAGAGAACAATATGGTAGTAGTATTACCTGAATGTGTGAGTTTATTATATGTCTGATAGGTCTTTATTGGAGAGTCCACCTCCAAAAGCCTTAGAATTACTTAGAATATCAATTCTGTCTTAATGTGTGTCCTGTCTCTATAATACAGAGAGAGTGATCATTCTGTGTTTTATGGAATCATATCCTCCATGAGTAGGAAATGAATTAATACCTGTAAAAGTTATTGAAATGGGGCTTATGGATGCGAAGAATTATCCTGGAAAAACAAATACGACTTTGAAAAGTGTATTGTATTATTATAGGCTCAGACCCTCACAATTCTCACAGTTGGTAGTTAATATACTGACTTTAGTGACCTTATTATACTTAATGGTATATTTCTTCTGGTAACAATCCAATAATGTTATTAACAGTATAATATAATATCTGGTTGAGAGCTTTGCTGTGAATATAATTTATAGTTGTTTTAGTAAGGTGATGAACATGTCGGTGAGATGTGGCTCATAGTCATCAATAGTGTCTCAGTCTAACCAGTGTATGCAGATTAACGATAACAACTGACTGAACTATAAAGTGTGTGGTATTTGTCTACCAGAACCACCGCTCTCTGGCGCCATCTGCTGGTCAGTTTAATCAGTACATTGTTTGTTTTACTGTACATTTGAACATAATGTCGATAATAAGATAACCTAATCGATGCCACACTGATTCGGAAGAGCAAATACAAGATAAAGCTATATAATGGAAATAGAAAAATAGGTAATACAACACTAATACAGTTGAACATGGTCTACATCAGGAACAAAATATATTGTGAACTTTGTGTAATCGTGACTAACAACATGTGTTTCCCTGTCTCTCGCCCGGTGCATGCCGGGATACCCCCGGGCCTTGAACAGTAAAGAGAATGAATGAATGAATTTGTTTTTCACTTTGGTGGGTCTACGATGTAGAAGAAAAAAATGTGAAAACTTATTTCAAGTTAAGAACAATAAAATTGTACCCCCCCCCCGCTGCCGTAAAGCAGAGGCTGTGTACGTGGTTGCTATAGCAACCAACTGTACACAAAAACAGTGCCGTTGGCCTGATATCTGTATACTGAAAGTAAGTCAGCCGAGTACCAGACCTCTAACTGGCTTTAGTCTGATTGTTGTGCACAGAGATTTAAAACATATGGTAATGATGTTTTTACCATTTCTGTTTGCTGATAGATGGAGACCTCTTCACAAGTGGGCAGAGGACTGTGGAACTGCCCCAGAGCCGCCCAGTACAGCAAGGAGACTCAGGAGATGCTTCAACGTGAGATGATGGATTTGCTCGTGTTGTGGATGGTTTAGCACTGAATGACACACACATATAGAGCAGCAGTGTGTGTGTTTGTGTTTGTCTGCAAGTGACATGACAAGTGATCTCTCTCTCTCTCTCTCTCTCTCTCTCTCTCTCTCTCTCTGCTCAGTGATGATGAAAGAGTCAAGGCTCTCCAACTTTCAGCAAAGACAGATCAACGAGTGCCTGCAGAGTGAGTTCTGGGATTGTTGCTTCCTATGGAATCTAATAATATTCATTCATATTCACAATGTATGGAATGAACCAGTGTTGACATATCCCGCTTCACTTCCTCAGAACACTATACTCACTTTGAAACATTTTGTAGTACTGCAAAATGACTAACACAATCTCCCCCACCCCTCCAGAGGGAGCAGCTTTGCCTTTGTCCTGTAACCCCAGATCCTCAGTCCCCCCTCCTCAGCCTGGACCCCAACCTGGTCCAGGCGGTCTACCAGCCAAGCCCCTGAGACGCAGCGCCGAGTCCTGTCGTTCTGGGGACAGCTACAGCAGAGAAAAGTTCCGCCCCAGTGTTACACGTATGTTATTTACCATATTTATTTATTTTTATTTGATAAAGAGGGACATGCATATTGATAAACATTTGAACAATGTAAATGCACCCAATTATAGCCAGGGGTTAGTTTCCATTGGCAGTCCCCCTGCCAGATGTTATATTGCAATATCCTATTAAAAATGTTAGGCACTACAGTGCAATATCAGAGAACAATACCTCTGTGAAACCATTCAACCTGTTTGACATTCTACTAGCAACTTATACCATCATCAGCTCATATACATAACATTTATTTCCTGTTCAACGGAAAGCCTTGGGTGTATTAGTTTTGTATTTATGTGCATTGATGGGTTGTAGAAATGAATGGAGTTTTCTTTTCACAATTGCTATATAGGTAATTTATCATTTCAGTGAATTTTGGACAGTCTTCTATTTCCCCCCCCCATCTGTATCCTGAGCATCATTTCCTCTCTTTGTTGCACTCTCTTCCCCCATAGGAGATTTAGAGAAGGAGAAGAGGAGGTTACAGTCTATCTTTGCAACAGGACAAGAAGAGCCCGAACCTGGATCTGTCCAGACTGGTCCGGCAGATCAGAACCCGGAAGTGGTGCAGGAGAAGGACCGGTTTCAGGAAGGTGAGGCTGACCAGAGAAACAGATGATGCGGAGGAGTTGACTGCTGTTCTCTGAGGCCACGTTGTCCTAGGACGGTCTTAATCCACCTTCAGACCTGCCTCATCTCTTTCAGACAGTGATTTCATACATTTCTTTCATATATGACTTTTGTCAACCCCCAGAGACCAAAACTTGATGTTTTAGATGGAACTTTTTCTGCTATCAAACTCCTTTGTAGCTGTACTGGAAATATTTCAGTTTAGCCAGAAAAATACACCACCAAACAACAAAATGGGCCCCAGAAATACAATTGCCAATACCTGTAAGTGTTTTAGGGTGGATGATATCTTTAAATGTACAAAGAAACACAACAAATTTGATTTTGCTTTAATCTAAGACAAGAAATCAAATTCATGCTGGTAGCCTGTTTCTATTCCTGTTACAGTAACTGAGCTGATTTCAGCCTAACTTCATTTCTACTCAACTAAATATATCCAATGCAATTCAAATCTCTTCCTTTTTTCAGTTCTGGATGAGATAGAAGATAGGAGGCAGTTTTTGGCAGATATGACCGCCCTGGGCCAGGGGAAGAACTACTACAACCTCATCAACACTGAGATATCACAAGTAAATATGTTCACATCCCACGTTATGCTGATGTTTTGAAAAAGCATTTTAGCATGACAGGCATCTTTACTTCATCTATTTACTTATGATGACAGCCTTCTTGCAACGATGCTTCTGGAAAACACAGTCCTAACTTACTTATTAGATTTCCATTCCATAAAGGACACAATAACAGTCACATTGTGATTGAAGACTAACATACTCAACCTTATCTCTCTGCTGTGTCTCCTTGACAGAAAATCCGGGAGCTGAAAGTGATAGACAAGGCCCGCAGTGCCGAGACGAAGGCACTGACGATGTCTGAGAGGAAGGTGGCGAGTACTGAACAGAAAATGGAAAACACAGACCCAGAAGAGACGGGAGCACAAAACTGACAGCGGGTGAATGGACTCAGTACATTGTCATCAACTTGCCCTGTAATTACACATTACATTTACATGCAACAGACATGAACTACTTGCTTTAATTTACTTTATTCCCATGCCTCATATGAGTATTTTATGCAATTCCGCTGTTTTAGGACAATATACAGCTGACAGTAATGCAGCGCTACAGAAGCCCTTGGTTTCAGTTGGACATGAAGGCAGGCACAGAGAGGAGAAACACAATTACCATTTAAAATGGAGGACAAATTAGCCATATACACACATAAATACAGAGACAATCTAAATGACAATTACATGAGGAAACAATAGACATTCATATTAACTCCAAATGAACAAACATTTGCATTTAAATAAATGGCACTCTTACAGTCTCGACAGTATCAACAGGTTGATTCTACATTTTTAAGGCAAAACATTGCTGTTAGAGGAACACGCAGAAAGGCATAGTAAAATATAAATTAAACGATTGCATATTCAGGTTATACCCAATGGTTAAAATGGTTTAAAAATTGGTATTTTGCTACTGTTGTTAAAATATACATTTTCAAATATTCCTTATTGCCTGTGTAATTTCTAATATTAAATCATTACATCTTTGTTATACCACATTTGTCCAATAGGAGATCTATAGTTTAATACTAATGCTTTCTTTTAGACCACACATTTTCTAAAACAATGTTTTGCTTTCAGAATATTTCTCAACTTTCCTTCCAGTCACCCCCATACATAAATCTGTGTATGCGCCAAGATGATAATGGTCTTTGATGATATTCTTTTGTGTATATGAGAGTTGGGACACAATGGTAGGCTCCCTCTAATCATCGATGAAACTAAAAACAAGGGAACTACAAGCAATAGCAACGCAGCAGCTAGTAACGCTAAGGTCTCCATTGTTGATTGATCATTTCAAGGATTAGGCTTACACATTTTTATAGCAATTAGTTCCTTTAAAGAACATTTTACCTACGTTCCCCAGTACAGTACCACAGGTTCAAACCACACGACATAAAACCTTTTCATAGCCATATTCTAACCGTTCAATACAAGGGGCTAGCCAACACACACCTACATCCCACCTATCACCGATATCACTGAACAGTGTAGGAGATGGGGTATGTGTAAGTCAGTATCAGAATACATCATAGAAACTCATCAGGTCTAAACTTACTTCCAATCTAGTTGAACTATTTAATAAAAACCCACTTCTTGAATTCCTGAAAACTGTAAAACTCATCCCTCTGATAGTACTGTTCTTGTTCACATCTTTGTTAAACTCTAATTAAAAGGCCCATAGGTCAGACTCACTGTGCATTGTGGCCTACAATCAAAATGGATAGTAAAGCAAGTATATATATACATATTTAACAAATGTGACAAGTTAGAAACCGACACTTGTTTCAAATTTCTTCAGCTCTTAAAGCACTTGAGATGTCACCGTACATCTTACAACACACAAAGGCAACTGAAAATATAGAGTCCTTGGAGAGACTGTGTTTTTGGAGAAGCATCAGGTAAGACACGAGCAAGGAGTGGATTTTGGGTTGCAGTTTTAAGTCTTTGATATAGTAGTTAGTCTTAGTTGTATCTTCTTGACATTTTCTCCCAGTCTTGTTTTAAAATAGTTTGATATCCTCTTGCAGGGGATGGCGTTACTCTTTCATCACTCCCATAATCCATTCACGCACCCCTCCGCTGTTCAGCTCTTGTCCTTGCGGGGGCTTTGGCTCTTGCCAGGTTCTCCTTTATTGCTCAGCCGTTTGAGCACCTTCATGGGTTTGAACTTCGCCCCTTTTTTCTTCTGCTGCTCGCTGTCCGGTTCCTTATGGAAGTCTGGAGAAGACGACGACAGGACAGAAGAGAATGCAGTTAATGATGAGCATAGGATTTGAAACGGGAGGAAACCATAACGATTACGTCCAGCCTTACCTTTTTTCTTCAGCATGGCTGCCATGAGTTTATCCTCCTCTTCTTCCCTGTGACAGAATGGAAGTTAGATCAGTACCTTAGGTACCACCTATCTATCGTCTGGGTGGTATATCTGCAGTATATCAGAGACTCAAGAGATACAGTAAATGCCAATTATTGATTACCTCTGCCTGTCCTGGTCCATGCTGTTAATGATTTGGTTGCGTTGTTCAATGATGGTGACCAGCTCAGCCATTAGCTCCTGCTCCCGACTCTTGTCCTCCTCACTCCACTCTTTCTCTGAGCAGTGGAGGACGGAGGGTGAAAGCAGGAAAGAGTTAATGGATAGCCTTATGATTGATCTAATTTTCACTATTTGCTCCCACTGTGTAAATATACTGTTTGATTTCACTAAGTAAACATTGAAAGGAATGAATAAATTAATCACTCCATTGATTTTATGTATTAACTGCTGATCAAACAGGTTTGCGTGTTGATGTTGCAGGTGAACGAAGATCGGAAGAGCACACGTC
>CABFOS010064455.1:2504-19999 GCA_900660315.1 Diretmoides pauciradiatus | reverse complement strand
TATCTCTCTGTCTGTTCTGCCCATTTATCTGTCTCACTTTCTGTCTGTACTATCTATTTAACTGTCTGTGGCTCAGTCTGTCTGTCCTTCCATCTGTCTGTTTGGAAGACATCATGTGGTAAGACAGCGACGGGTGAAGCTGACGGAGGCGTTGTCTCTCAGCATGGTGCCTTGTCACTACTGTCGCATGGTTATGATGTCACTGCTGACATCATTTACCATTAACACTGTTATGAACTGATTGAACTGAATCTTAATCTGTCTTAATTTCAATCAGAATTTTGCATGTGTAAGGATGAAGAATGATCATGTGCCTTCACTTGCCTACCTGTCTGTCTGTCTGTCTGTCTGTCTTTCCACGTCTCTTGTCATTATGTGATTGGTTGGTTTCCAGACAGGTACCTGTCTCTGCTGTAGCAGTGTGTCTGTAGCTGAACACAGGGTGGGTTGGTATTTAGCCAATGTCCTTAATGCACACGGTTCCTTCTTCCTTCTTTCTTTATTTAAAAGTTCATAGCGTAACAGACGCGTTTCGGCCTCCGTCAGTGTTTTTCTCACCATGTTCTTTTCGTTCCAACTTTTTAAAACATGACTTTGATTCGTAGGCTTCGTTTTTACAATTTGAACCAAAATGCCTTGTAATCATGTCGTTGTAATCACACTAGGAGACTTTTCCTAGTAGCTCTGCTTTGCCGTGAATCTGACAGGATGTGAACGCAGCATTAGTTTCCCACCCTGGTGTTTGTCTCCTCTCTCCTCTCTCCTCTCCTCTTCTCTCATCTCTCCTCTCCTCTCTCCTCTCTTCTCCTCTCATCTCTCCTATCCTCTCTCCTCTCCTGTCTCCTCTCCTCTCTCCTCCTCTCATCTCTCCTGTCCTCTCCTCTCTCCTCTCCTCTTCTCTCATCTCCCCTCCTTTCCTCTCTCCTCTCCTCTCTCCTCCTCTCCTCTCCTCTCCTCTTTCCTTCTCCTCTTGGTTATACTGTGTAAAACTGAAGGGTCTGATCTTTCTCTCTCTTCCTGTCTGTCTGTCTCTCTCTCTCTCCTCCCTGTCTGTCTCTTCTCCCTGTCTGTCTCCACCATAGAGCATGCTCCATTCTGACAGTGTCATTTGGGTAAAGTAAACAACTGATGATGATGATGTTGATGAAGGTCTCTGGTGGTTTTTAAAGCTGTTGTACACCCTCAGTTCCCAGCATGCACCAGGCCCAGGTCACAAAGTTCAGCCTCCTAAAGACAAGGGAGTGTTAGAAAGTAGAGTCCAACATTAAGGAGGTGAAAGGTGCCAGGAGCATAAATGGTGGAGGAGGTTAGAGATCAGGTAGAGGGAGTATAGAGGTGCTGGTTCTTCTGAACTAACAGGAAGAGCCTGAGAACCTGTGACCTGGTTCTTCTTGACTAACAGGAAGAGCCTGAGAACCTATGAACTGATGAAGGAAGAAACTTCTTCCTCTGCTTGCATGGAAAAGGGTGTAGGCACATCTTTAAAAACAACTTCACAATCTGCAATGACGCTCAAATGACCTGCAGGACGATTTCCGGTTCCACCTCCTGATTCAGACCCCCAGTTCTCATTGGAGATTGTGATTTGTCAGTTCTGTCTGTCTTTTATCTGTCTGTCTGGCTGTCTCTCTGCTTGTCTGGCTGTCTGTCTGCCTTCTTCTTCGTATGGGTGGGTTCTTCTTCCTCTCCCCCAGGCTCGGGGCCGAGGGGCGACTATCCTTTTACTACCCCGAGCCTGGGTGAGGTTAGCCAGTCTGTTGGTGTTTTTATCCATCTTGCTGTCTGTCTTCCTGTCTTGCTGTATGTCTGCCTGTCTTTCTGCATGTCTTCCTGTCTTTCTGCATGTCTGCCTGTCTTGCTGTCTGTCTGCTTGTCTTGCTGTCTGTAATTTTGGGTTACCTTTGTCTGTTTGTCTGTCTGTTTTCCTGTGTGTGTGTGTGTGTGTGTGTGTGTGTGTGTGTGTGTGTGTGTGTGTCCAGGAGACGCAGAGGAGCTAAGTAACCGTCTGCAGACCACCAAACAGAGAGTGTCGGAGCTGGAGAGAACTCTTTCCTCTGTCTCCACACAGCAAAAACAGTTTGAAAAGGTATCAGGCATTTGAATTCTCTGTCCTGATGCAACAACGAATGTAATACATTTATGCAGTCAGCAGACACATATAAGCACAAACATTCATACATACATTCTGCATTCCAATTGTTTTGAATGAACTTGAAGGATATTTTTTCTGTTTTTCATACATATGTTTTCCCTTTTGTCTTCAGCACAACAAAGAGCTTGAAAAGGAGAGAGACAGCCTGAGACTAGAGGTGTACAGATTGAGGTAAGTCACTTTATCACAGCATATATGCAATAGGCTGTGGAGGTCTGTTTGATAACATTTTCACTGCAGTAGAGCTGCAAAGCATCACTTTGACTTTCATGGTGTTATTAGACTTGATCAGATTGGATGGTGTGCAGCAGATGGGATGATCAAGTCTCCCAAGTCCTTATACAAGGAGAAGCAGACTGCAAAAACATAGCCATTATAAAGTAGCCTGCTGGGAGTATTTGGCAGCCTGTGCTTAGGAAATCTGCTACTCTCCCTGTTTTAATCTCTGAGGAATAAAATTATAGCAAAAATAAAGTGTCTTTCATTTTGCTAAAGATACCCTGGGACTATGTCAAGGACTCCTGCAAGTAGCCGGACTCCACTTTGGGAACGAGTGTCATATTCCACTTCAACACTTTTATCTTATTGTTTTATAGTAAGATGAGTGTGTGCATTTGTAGGATATCTTGCCCTAGTAGACATCAAAGGTTTCACGATAGCTAGTTTTCTCCTTGACAGTACAACAATATTTGCTGGAATTAGTTTTTTTTGTTCCAATATGTTCTCTATGATACCAACCACCGAGAATATTCAGATGGCGTACTCACAATACTGTGCATAACAAAGCTGCGAAATAGGCTAGATCTTTACAAAAGCAGATATTGTATGACAATAGATAACGTTTTTGCATACTTGAGTGGATTCATAATGGCATATCTTAAAATCCCGTATATTTTGCCCATCATTACCTCTAACCCAACTGACCACACATACCAGGCTCTGCCCATTGAACAACAGAGGATGTTAATCTGTCACTTGCCTGTTTTGTAGCTCCTTTATCTTAATGCTGGCAGTCCAGAAATGATGACCAATCCTTCTGTGTGTGTGTGTGTGTGTCTCTGTAGCAGTGCGAGTGATGAGACGAAGCAGCAGAGCTCGGAGCTGTCGGAGCGGCTGAAGCTCAGTGTGCAGGAGAATGGAGCCATGACGCTGGAGCTGGATGAGCTACGCAAGAGGCTGGAGATGGCTGATGTCATGTTTCAACAGGTACATTAGGCACATGCACAAACAAATACACAGGTTTATACTCTTCTATCTCTTCTTCACAGTCATTTGGGCAGGGTGTGCCAACTTCAATCTACAGGAACTGCCATTCCGTCTAAAGCATCCACTAGGATTGGTTTAAGCGTTGTTCAGTTTCATTTGAGGTCATGTGATGTGTTAATTTCACTCTTAATTTCTGTACCTGGTTTTCACATTGTTTCTCTTTGTGTTGATCCAGTTCTCCAGTCAGTCTGGACCTCCCAGTGCCAACCAGCAGGTCCAGTTACTATTGGAAGAGAAGCAGCAGCTGGAGGCACACACTCACCAGGTCTGTGTTCATGCAGCTTTGTTTCTCTTACAATGAATTTCTGATGCGCATCAGTGTCTCTCTACCTGTCTCTGTGTGACTATTCCGTTGCTGTATAGGAATTTCTGATTTTGAGTGACCATTTTCAAAGCTTTATAATGAAGACCTTGCTGTGGTGCTAGCATGTTGAATGCCATCTCTCCCTGTATGTTTGTGGTGTTGTAGCTGATGGAGTCAATTGCCCAGCTTCAGACAGAGAGGGACCGCTACGCTGAACAGATCCAGGAGGAGGGCGGTGTGTGGAAGGACAAAACAGAACAGCTGCTGACACAGGTAAACTATACAGTACGATTGCCACATTAGTAGAACATGTTCCCCACAGACAGAGCTGAATATAATGTTGAAAATTAAGATTTAGTTTTTTAGTTTTTTGCCTCAGCAAACACAAACTTCAAGACAGTTCTTTCTTAAATTGTGTGTCTGTCTTGGCAGGTGTCATTGGTTGCAGAAGAGCGGGATAGGAACATCAACCGAGTACAAGAACTGGAGGCCAACATCGAAGAGCTGAAAAACATTGCAGGTAAAAGGCACATACTTTTCCTTCCTCCACTACCTGTACTTCTTCCTTGCTACTTTTCTTCCATTTCTTTTCTTCATATGAAATTCACTTTTGGCAAATAAGTTCTCTGATTAACTGATTATAATACAACGAACATTGGTAGTAGATTCACTTCTGTGTTAAATATTAATTTAGTTTGGTACGATTTAACAAACTAGATGTTATGTATATGGTGAAAGCTACTTTAGCATCAGCTCAAAAGCATTAGCATATGCACTGTAGCACACTAAATATTGGGCACACATAGCTGACAGTGCTACCATAGTCAGGTGTATATCTTGGCAAAAAGATGAAACTATTAGTGTTTGACTCTCCTCCCTCCCCTCCAGCGATGTTGTCCCAGGAGAGAGAGACTCAGCGCCATTCAGAGCCTCAGCCCTCGGGGCCGTCGGAGAGCGAGGTGGCCCTGCAGAAGGCCCTCAACAGTCTGCAACAAGAGAGAGATGCTCTTAGCGCACAGTACCAGGCACAGGTACGTAATATATGAACACATGGTTGGCCATTCCTGTATTACCCAATGACAATGTCTTGCATAGTATAATTAATGTAATGTGAAACCATGGACAAATAACATTGTAACTCATACTTCTCCTCAAGTACAATAAAGTGATGTCAATTGATCTGTTCTTTACTAAAGTCTGCAGTCAATTGTTCCAAAATAACTCCCAATATACCATCCCCAGTACTGCCATTGCATCACTCCAGTTAGTCAAAGTTTCTTAAATTAACATTTTTCTCTGTAATATCTCCCCTAGCGTCATGATAACGAGCAGCTGAGCCGCCTGTGTGCGGAGCAGGAGACCCGTCTGGGGGAGATGGATCGGCAGGTGGAGAGCCTGGCCCAGGAAACAGACGACCGCCGCCGCATGTTGGAGGACGTCCAGTCTGACAAGGCCACTATCAGCCGTGCCCTCACCCAGAACCGCACGCTCAAGGACCAGCTGGCGGAGCTGCAGAACGGCTTTGTCAAACTGGTACGGCTCTGTACCTCTAACAAATGCCATTCTTTATTTTCTTCATATCCCTTTTGGTTCTGTCCTTTCTCACTATAATCCCAACTTTTCTCTTCCATCTTTTCTTTGCTGCTGGTTTTCCTTTGCTTACCTTAGCTTTCCATTTTTAGTCTCTTCATCCTCTCCGTTATTTACTTTATTGTACCGTGGTTTGGTCAATGCCTCTTTAGTAATACGTTGAGTTAGTACTCACAGCCTATGAAGGTAGCTTCAGAAGTATTCTCTCAAATGTTTGGAGAATGTGGGCCAATATGTCTCTTACACCTTCCTTTATATAGACCAATGAGAACATGGAGCTGACCATCGCCATCCAGTCAGAGCAACATGTGAAAAAGGAGCTGGCTCGCAAGATGGGGCAACTCCAAGAGGACCTGCATAACATCAAGGAGCAGGTAGGGTCTCTCTCCCTCACACAGACATGGTATCACTTAGAAGGGGAGTCTATTCAGATGCATTCAAAAACAGTGTTGATGTCAAAATTGATCTATTGATGCACTATTTATGTACCTCTACATGGGTGGGAATTATTTTGTTCTGTTGCATTTTTCCCTCCTTATTTTTGCTGCAAAAATATGTAAACACCAATGTGCTATACACTATTTACTATTACTTAATAATTGTACTGTACTAGTACATGTGTGGGATATAGTTATGAAAATAGTCTCCAGAAAGATCAAATGAAGAGATCTTGTGACATTACAGTCGCTTTCTACATCCATTTGGCATTTATTTCCCTCTTGACTCTCCCCTCCCCTCCCTCCTTCAGCTGGACCTGAAATGTCAGGAGACTCAGGGTCTGATGGAGCAGAGGGACCAGGTAGTGGCCCACCTGCAGCAGTACTGTGCTGGCTACCAGACCCTGGTCTCAGAGCGGGAACAGCTACACCACCAGTATCTGCAGCAGACTCAGCTCATGGACCGACTGCAGCATGATGAGACCCAGGGCCGCGTGCAGCTGGAGATGAGTTACAAACAGCTAAAACAAGCGCAGGTGTGTACTGAAGCAATAAGCCACGAGAGGCCATGCTGTCCAGGGGTTTTGGAACTGCTAACACACACATTTTCATTTTTTAAAATTATTACAGAAGTTTATCTTCTGCCAAGTAATATAGCTTCGACAATGTAGCTTAGCAAAGTGGTTGCTAAGTGACATTATAATATAAGCATACGTATTATAAGTATAAGTACATTTTGATCAATAGAATTGCCATTAAATACATATTTTATGTTGCCAACTGCATATACTCTATTCTATATAAACAACCAAAACAAACCAAGCCGATAAAGGATATGTAGTGATACAAACCGGCTGCTCCTCCTGCAGCCACAGGCAGACAGAGCACCTCCCCGGTATGATCATGGGGAAAGTATGCTGTTAGCAAGCATCTGCTTTTCAGCATAAAATCATCAACTTAGTGAACCGTTAGGCTCAGATGTGGTTCCATAGTTCTACTCGATCAGTTGTCATCACACAGTGTACCACTTGGTTCAGTTCCATCTCAATCTCTCTCCGACATTTGGGGAGCAACTTGTGGAAAATGATTTCGAGAGGGGATCAAGTATCTCTTATCCAGGGTGTCGATCATCCTTTCAAAACGCCAGCCATGTTTTTTGCTAAATAAACCACCTGTTATCTGTTTGCCTTACAGAGATCTGTTATAGAGTGAACCAGTAATGGTTGTCTATGTTGTGGGCCTAATGTTACTGGGACTTTACTTAATGATCATGTCCTGTTTTTTTTTTTGTTTTTTTTTTTTTTTTTTTTAAATTTCTTTTTATTAAGCAAAGTACAGTTGTACAGTACAGATGTGTTCACAATATTTCCACAATACTTCGCCATTTCTTTTCTTCCCCCTCACCCACCCAGCAATAACAACATAAAATGAAACCAGACAAAAACGAGTTAAAAAAAACAAAAACAAAAAACAAAACAAAACAAAATAAAACAAAAACAAAAACGAAGACACAACAACAACAACAGTGTTGACAAGGTATTCATTCATTTCAGTTCAGTTGACGTAATAATGGAGACCAAAGGTCTTGGAACATCTGATTCCGGCCATGTTTTTCAAAGGTTAGTTTTTCTAGAGGGAGTAGAGCAGTTTGAAACCAAGATAGACAAATTTGGGAGTATACCCGGGAGTATTAACTGGAATGCAGTAATCTCGACTTTTCATAATTACCATATCGTAATCTGGATTAACATACAATTAATTGTGCACCTGTAGTTGTAATTTTAAGTCGCCGCATTAATATATAAATTAACTGTTATGCAGTTTCAGGTTATGCATTTGTTGGGTGATTTTATAGTGGCATTAAACATGTCCGTTTTATAAACTCTGTACACACTTAGACATACTTAAAATGTATAGTACAATGACAAATAGAAATACAAATGAAGATGAGAGTATTTGGGCTGGAGCAGTCCCACCATCTGTTATACAAATGGAATATTCCAGTACACCCCCACACACTCCGATCCTGACATCTGTGATGCAGGAACTGATGCGGGGATATCTGGGAACACCGGCCTGCACACACACTGACTCACTGTGAATACACATGCGGCATGATCTTTAATCATGAGCTGATCCCACAAACACTGACTCAGCCATGTCTCCTGCTCTTCATCTCTCTCATATCCCCAAACACACACATGTGTTTATGTTTCTTCAATGAGCCTTTTGACTGATTCCCTCTGCCCCCCTGCAGGAGCATTTGGAGGAGTTGGTCAGAGACAATGAGCAGCTGAAGGTTGAGGTTCAGGAGCTGCTCAACAGCTCTGCCTTGGCCACGCCACCCAGAGATCAAGGTAAGACCTAGTATTGGTATATTGGCTTTGTTAGCCTCTATAAAGACATAAAACAAAACATATATAGAATACCTTATTGTTCATTCATGTCATGAGCAAAAAGTCTTAGAAAGCCATGTTAGTGTTATGTTTAGTTTCTAGATGACGCATATGACCGTGTAGGCATTGAGGCATTGGAGAAATATCTTGTCATACTCAATCAGCACTTGTAATTTGTGGTTCTGTTGCCTAGGTGATGGAGTAGAGAGCCAGTCCCTGCAGGAGAGCCCAGAGAAGTCCTCCATAGATATTCCAGAAGATTTTGAGAGCCAGAAAGATATGGTAAGACGGGTGAAGAGTTTTGCTGATGATTTGTTAAGGATCCATCTTGCTTTCTCTTGCGCTCTCTGTCTTTACATAGTGGGGTGGCATAAATCAAGCGTGATGTTGACATTAATTTCCAGTTAGTTGCAAGTATTCTAGTAAGAATCAAGATTAGACTTTTGGTGCTGGAATAGATGGGACCATTAATGTGAAATGTACATATGATGTTAAGCTCTATGATGTGAACCTAGCTGCTACCACAAGCAAATGCATATGAAATTAAATGTTGTATTTATCCTCACTTGACAGTTTTCATCCTCTCTTTCCTTCTCTTCTTTCCTTTCATCCCCCTTTCTCTCTCTCCCTATCTCTCTCCAGGAGGAGTTTATCCGTGGGGCCTTGGCCCAGTTGGAGGCGGAGAGGGATGAGGCCAAGAGGCAACTGAGGGAGGAGCACAGACTCCACATGGCAGCCCAACACCAGGTCACCGCCCTCAGCGTAGAGCACCAACACCACAGCCACAGTCAGGAATCTGACTGTGATCACCATCATCACGAGCACGAGCACGAGCACGGTCACACTCACGGCCAACATGGTCACAGTGAACATGGTCACAGTGAACATGGTCACAGGCACTCAGGTGAGAAACATTTGAAGTGTGAGTGCAAGTATGTAAATGTATGTTTCACAGAAAAATACTTTTGGGGCTGATTAATCATGTCACGTTTGATTTCTCAGGATAAATAAATACACTGTTCATAATCTATATGGGATGTAATATCTAACCCCATCCCCTCTCCGATCTGCTGTCCAGAAGGAGGAGTGCCGATGGAGGTTCACGAGGCACTGCAGGCGGCCATGGAGAAGCTCCAGCAGCGCTTCACCTCCCTCATGCAAGAGAAAGCCGACCTGAAGGAGAGGGTGGAGGAGCTGGAGCACCGCTGCATCCAGCTGTCTGGAGAGACCGACACTATAGGTACGACTGAACAACACACAAGGGCGGCGGGGTTTTGGTTCTTGTTGGGAATATGACTGTTGTTATGATGTGATTTTTTTACATTTTCACTGCTTAATAAAATGAGGAAATTATTTTAAGGAGAATAAGATAATTTAGAATTAAGAAATGTGTCCATATAGTGAAAATGTGTGCTTTGTTTGGGGGAATACCTCTCCTGATAAAAAATAAAATGCAGCCTTTTGTGATGTGGAAACTGCATAAACTATATACATTCATATATTTCAGCACAGCACTCATTTCTCTCACCATGTGTGTCATTTGTGTCTGAGCAGGAGAGTACATCGCCCTGTACCAGAGCCAGCGGGCCATCATGAAGCAGAAGCACCAGGAGAAGGAGCAGTACATCACCATGCTGGCCCAGGACAAGGAGGAGATGAAGGTGTTCTACCACTATCTTTCAAAAGCCTGTTCATAGCATATAAGGAATTCTTGAAAAGGATAGTAAGTTAGAGCGTTACCACAGCCCGTCCCGCCACTGGACAGAACTTTCAGCTCCATGTGGATGCAGAGTGAAGCGTCAGTTTGCACAACGTAAAGCTCGAAAGGAACTGTACGTCATCGTGGCCAATTGCTTTTTCTTGTGAATAAACAAGTATCTTTTGAATATGCTCATTAGTGCCACAAACATAGCTAACCATTAGCAAGCTTGGGCAGCTAGTGTGGACAGGTTAATCATTTAATCCCTTAATCACACCGGGGTTGACTGACCCTGCGGGACTAACCCAGCTCTCAAGGTTTGTGCCACACTCCAAAATCCCATATTGGTTATGCAAATTGCTTTCACTTTGAGTAGGAATTCATTACTCTTAAGAAAGTCCTGCAGCAATGACCGACTCTTTCCACGGTGACCAACGTGAACGTGTACTCCTCCTGACCGCTGTTTCTCCGCTGTCCACTAGGCCAAGCTGGCGGAGCTGCAGGATTTGGTGATGAGGTTGGTGACAGAGAGGAACGACTGGTACAGCCGCTACACTGGGGCTGTAGCCAACACCGCCAGCACGGTGAACCCCGACCTGCTGCCCGTTGGGGAGGATCACACTCACCCAGAGCATCCAGCACACACACATATGGAGCTTGACGGTGTCAGTGGAGCAGGTACACACAGCCTAGAGCGCGTTCACACAATACAACATAAGCCAATCCTAACACAGAGATGTCGTGCCCAGAGGTAACCGACTGGTTAATCCTCTCTCTGGGAGCCACGTGTGTCCCCACAGGCCTAGGATCAGCTCCTCCTGTTTCTCCTCTACTCTGCCATTCCCTCTTCTTTCCCGCTGTCTGAATTAAGAATATGAATGACACTCACTCTCCTTTTGGAAAAGAAATGGGTGTTTTCAATACCCTGTGTGTGTTCTCACAATACGGTTCTGTCTCATTCTTTGCAGCAGAGTCCATGGAGGTCATTCCGCTTTCAGAGGCCAACCCAGGCATGGACACGCCAGTCTCCCAGGCCACAAGCGACCCGCAGCCCTTGGGCCCCTCGGAGGACGGCACCGCCAGGCAGATCATGCAGCTGCTCCAGGAGATCCAGAACCCCCAAGGAGCTCTCCGTTCACCCCCCTTCCTCGGGGAGAACCCCTGCATCCCCTTCTTCTACCGGCCCGACGAACAGGATGAAGTCAAGATCCTGGTGGTCTGAGAGATATGTGGTTTAGGGGGGTGTGTGTGTGTGTGTGTGTGTGTGTGTGTATGAGTGCTGGTGTGTGTGGGTGTTCATGAGGTCCTGGACATGCCTTGAGGTCGTCATAAACACCACAGTTTACCCGGTTTGGGTATGGTATGGATCACATTCACAAACGCATCTCTACAATATTGACCCCTCCCCCCAAAATTGCTCACAAATGAGTTAATGTCCTTGACCCAAATACACTAAAACGACCCCTCTTTATATTGTGTGTGTGTGTGCGCATGTGAGAGATTTTTCTATTGTCTTTGTTGCTTTCGTTTTTTTCCGTGATCGAAACCAAACGGTTCCAACTTAAGAGTTCACCTATAATGCTCTTTCCGGAGAAGAGATAATCAATATTCCATGCCATCCCTCTCTCTTTTGTCTCCCCCCTCTAACACATAAGTGCAATAAAGGGGTCAGATTTTTCTGTCCCCTCACTCGTACTTAAAAGAGAAACTGTCAGAGACTTAGCAGCATGTCTGTGTGTAACTCCTCTAATCACACTCATGTCTTTGTTTTGACGCAAATCTGTTCCACACAATCTACTGTCCACATGCCAAAAAGAGCATCGAGTTTGAATGTATCAAGACGTGTCGCGCTCTTCGCGTGACGGGAGGAGAACTGAGAAGAGGAGGATGAAAGGTGCAGGTGGCAGAGAGAGGAGGAGAGCAGGCCGAGCAGAGTGAGGCGTATGTTGTAAAGTCAATAAAGGAACTTGGTACACGTCGTAGCTTCTGTAGACAGGGTTGTGTTTCTAGGATGAGCAACAAGGACAGGGAAGTATACATGTATAGGCAGATGGGCATTGCCCCTAAAACGACCTTTTCTATACATTTTCTTTTTCCCCCCCAACACTGGAAATAAGTAAAATGTGTGTACAATGCAAATGTCGCTTTATGTTTTAGCGTTTGGGCTTTATAGTTATCAAACATCCTTTCACTGTGTGGAGAGAGAGGGGCCACCACAACCAAAAGGTGGTTTCTGATTGATTTAGGGGATAGATGCAATCTAAAGACCCCATGAAGTGAAAAATAACGCGAAGTGAAGAAGTCTACAAGAACTACTCAAAAAACTATTTCTCCATTCTTGCTAAAGGGTTTATTCATCATCCTACAACTCAGGGGTGTAACGCTTTGATCTCGTAGAGCTCTGGGTGCTGTGCTGAGGGCTCCTTTCCTCTCTTCCTAGTTCATCTTTACCATTAGCATGCGAGCGATTACAGCTACAGAGCAAGTTACAGCAAGTATGGTGTTAAAATCTCTTCATTTCAGTCGTAACTCATCAGCGCTTCTTTGCTTTTCACGTCTTCTCAGATACTTTAATAATCTGGTGCTCCCATTGGGAATCTGACTATAGCATTGCCACAAACTCAACACACTCTCACTGCTTCAACTCGCATAACTCTTACACATATTTCTTTTGTTCTTTTTGTCAGCCACACGTCACGAACTGAGCTCTGATTTCCATTTCATGGGGTCTTTAAGTTTCTAAATGAATGGAGACTCTTAAGAGAGACTTCCTCTTTCTGTTACGTTTTGCTTGTAGTTCTACATATCAAAGATGCATTTATGCACATCCTTTAGAACTGGACTCTGCGCTTGTGTGTGTGTGTGTGTATGTGGTCTCCAAATCTTTTCCTCTTCAACTGAAATTGCATCTGTTGTGCTTTTTTTTGTAGAGTTCTATCAGATTATATAAATATGATTGCACTAAAACTGTATAAAGCTTCTCAAACGCATCTATCTATTGTCCTTTCGAGGTGGACAGCAGCTTTTCTACCATAGAGGCATTAGCTTAGTTGGATGATTTCGATGGGCAAAGGGAAACCCTATGAAGCCACGAGTGTTGGATAGCGTAATGCTGAGGGTTCCAGCTGAAACAAGGTTGATAAGCAAATTTAGTTGAAAGTGTGTGTATGCAGTGTACACTCGGATGAGTAAGTTCTGTAAATATGAGTAGAAAGGGAAATTAAAGAGACTACTCATTTTAGGAATTCATGCATTATTCCCACTGGTAAAGGAAGGGTCCAATCAAAATGTGGGAAAATGAACAACTCTACCAAAAAAAACAGAAACCAAGACTCAAATGTGTGTTGATGTGAGGCGAGAAGGATAAAACTCCTTCAGAGAATGAAAAGAAAGAGATGAAGGCAACAGAAAGAAAGGAAACAAACTTTTTCTGGTTGCACACTAACAATATATTTCATCAACATACATTTATGAACATTAACCATTGTCATTGACTGAAGACGTCGCTGCTTTGGGAGAGAGTTGCTCATGTTTGCATGTGTTGATTGGTTGTGTCCTGGATCCTTTAACTGAGAGGTTTCCCCCTTTACAGCTAATAACCCCGAGGTGTCAGAGTTCAGTTGACATCTTAGCACAGGCCTCTGTTCTTTGAGAGCCTTCTCATGATGACGTGTGTACATGTACCAGGGTTTTAAGGTGTTATTGCAAAATCATACAAAAAATGTAATCCTTCATCTTTTTTTTCCCCTTTGGAGATGATTTCACCCCCTTATTTGGTTGAATTTTGAGATCATTTTCATTGTGTTTATATCAAGTTAACTACCTGACTTGTTAAATTATTAGATTTTACTGTGATTTGTACCAGTAAAAGGAGACAGTTGTGCTAATTATGGCATTTTAAAAGTATGTGAGAGTTGTTGAAGGCAGATATGAGGAAGTGTATGTACTTGGTCTGTGGTTACAGGGACAGTAAGCAGCACCGAGTCTACCAAGAACCTCCGCACTTTGGGCAGTAAGAGGGGTGTTTGAATATATGTACTCTACCATTCTACATTTTAAAATTCCTCACTTCTTCGCATTCTGTCCCCCCCCCTTTTTGAAATCTTTTTTTCTTTTGTTTGTTTTTGGGAGCGGTCAAACCAAGAGATGCATATAAAATCCTTTACAAATAACTTTGGGGATTGTGAAATAATCTAAAACGTAGACGGACTTATTTTCCACACTTTCTAATTCACTGTTTACGTTGTGTGATTGAAAAGCTAGAGATAAAAAAAAGCATTTATTGTCTATTGTAAAAGAGGTGGTGTGTATATACTGTAACTCTGTAACATATTGTATATTCATTATGCCTGGTGTGTGGGGAGAGGCTGTTTGGCTGTGGCCACGTGGCGAGCAGCGGGAACTGTACGTCCATGTGTCTCTGTTGGTACAGCCGCTGTTGGCTGGAAGGACACATGGACAAAGTAGTGGCTTAGAAGTTGCAGACTGGCTGTGATTTAATACAAAGATTGACTAAAAGAGAAAATATTCTATTTATTTGGAATAAGCAAGTATCTCAACTAATCAGTTTTAATGTAATGAAGTGACTGTTGGTGGGCAATGAAGGATCATTCAAGAGAACCAACTGCTATGATGCAGCTCCTGACAGGAACTTTCTGATGTGATTTTTCTTTTTCTCCTCTTGAGTAAGACTTTTCTTCCCCTCTCCTGAATAAAACTGATTGAGCAACTTAAACTCAGTATTGTCTATGTGCACGTCTGCTGTTTGTAATGTACCAACAGTGTTATTGGGTACAAGTTATGAACAATTTTCAGGCAGACATTGTAAAAAGAGTAGTGTGTTTGCATCGTTATGCACATTATTATATAAAGGCTAATCGTGTGCATATCATTTAGTCTTGAATGCTCATTTCCACACCTGGGGATGGATCTTTTCTACAAAGGAAACTAGCAGACCAACTTCTTTTGTTTGATTATCTCAAATGTAGTGCTTCTTCACCCCTCTGGACAGACTAACAGAGTAACTTCACATTTACCTCAAAGCAAAAAAAGACGCCAAGAGAAACCGCACTCAGTACACTGAATGTTTTAATGCGTTGACAAAGCACAGCGGTCCTGCAGGCTAAAGTCATTCCATCCACAGCCGTGTGAATAAGATAGTGTACAGGACCTGGTTGCTGAAGGACAGAGTACACACATTCACACTGCCCCTCTCTCTACACACACATAGACAGAGGGACAACAAAACAAACCCAAAAAAACCGCTTCTCTACATGCTTAAGTATCAAACTGTCAACTTCCACATACATCACTTTCTTTTTTTGTCATTTTTTACAATCTGGTTTCCTTATACACATACTCATTTATCCCTAATAACTTAATATTCAGTAATTTCATACATTGTAGACTAAATTCTCTAGACAGTGGAAGTACAAGTCCAATAAGATGCACCACACATATACATAATAACATGTTAAGATATGTCCATAATAAACTATTTACTCTTAAATAATAATTAGAATATACTTTGCTGTGTTTGTGTTGCAGTTTACTAAGATTCAAAAGGATTGTTGAAATGTTGGGGGTTCAGGTGGTTTTTTGAAATGGGTAGATGACATTAATCAAGGTACAGAAATGGGGACGTTTTGTGGCTGGTGGATTGGTTAGTAATGTTACCATCACCAGTAGGGGTCATAATACAACAAACCACACTGACAACAGTTCAGTGAAGGGGGGGGGGTCAATTCACAGCCTCTCAGACAGCGATAGGAAAGTGAAATAGAAGGAGCATGTCAATGTTCAGGTAGACTCTATGCATAGTCTGTCATTGTTTGGGTTTGTTAGTGTTCTCACTCACCCCCGTGACCACTGAGAGAGGGGAGAAAAGAAAAAAAACAAAAGAAAGAGATGACTGATCATGTCGTGTCATAATTCCTGTCATACGTCAGGAATTTGTATGCATTTATTCCATCTACTGTAAATTCACTAACGTCCACTAAGTACAAACTAGAAACACTAACATTTCTGATCAATGCAAATATGTTTAGATAACCCCTCAAAAACCACGAGCGTTACAGCCTCGTTACTTAAGGAACCTTATTTCAACCCTTGGAAGAAAGGAAGCTACCGAACAGTCTTGGGGAGGGGGGTGCACCTCAGATTCCCCTCCTCTCTAGCTAAGCAGTTACATTGAGTGTTGTGTGACTGATGGACAGCTGTCGTTCAGCCATCCAAGAAGGATATATTGCACTTTCTATTTAGATCCCCGCCTCGCTATGGTAATGCAGTTTCAATAATGAGGAAGTAGGCTGTTGTTGAAAGGTTGGAGAGGAGAGGAGGTGTTGGAAACGGTGCCGTCTGCACAGCTCATATAGTCACAAACTGGGAAACCCCTTTTTCTTTTGTAACCCCAATTCCCTGGTATTGCATAGTGTCCTGGGGAAGCACGGACAACAGCATGTCGTTTTGGGAGCTGGTTGTGAAGACATGTATGGGATTACAGTTAGTTAAACACTTTTGCTGTCCATTCAGATACAATAAAACAACGCTGTGATGATAGCGAGGAGATCCAGAAGGTTCCACGGGTGGTCGCTGCTCCCATCCTACTGCAAGGGGAGAAAGAGGAGGGGAAAGGAGGATGGAGAGTGGTCCTTCTCTATCCAAATACTGGACAGGGAGGAGAGTTTGTGGGTGTCTTCTTTCTATCCCCCCCTCCCCTTTCGTTCACGCTCTCCTCTCGTGTGTTGGTGAGGTGGGTGAGTGAATGATGGTGTCATAGTGTATGGGCTAGTGTGGGTATGGTGGAAAACAAAACAAGGATTTGGAAGAAAGGAAGTCATAGGAAAGGGGGGGGCATCTTCTAAGAGTCGAATGGCGGCAGGGGGCTCTCAGGGCGAGCGGGCCCACCCTTGTTTCTTCAGCTGTCCCATGACAAAAGGAAAAAAAATGAGAAAGAGAGAGGAAGTAAGACCTTATGTGGGTTATGAACAAGTGAAAGAGAGAAACCCCAAAATCGTAAAGGTTTTATGGGTTCATCGTAGCTCGAACTGTTCATAAGGAGAAATTAATATTAAAGTGTGTACGGCACTTGTTGCTCTTTGGACGTTTAGTCGCTGTCCCTCTGCGCTGCACATAGCAGACATTGAATGTGTGTGAATGTATGTTCTCGCTTTGGATTTTGGGGTCAAACATTACTGATCGTGATCTTAATACGATAACCAATAATAAAGGAACATAGAGGGAAATCAGCATTGAGAAAGAAAGAAAACTATGACTGAATGAATATGAAAACAATGTAAATGTGAGATCAAATCAGTAAACCAGCAGCCAGGAAAACCCATTTGAAATGAAAGGTGAAATATAATACCTCAGTTACATATTCCATTCATGCTAAATATGCAAATGCATACCGCCCATAAGTTTAACAATAAGCACATACATTTTGCATGTGTGTGTGTGTATGTGTGTGTGTGTGCATACACTCACACATTTGTCTTTCTTATCAGTAATTTCATATTCTCATATTCTCTACATACTTCAAGTTATTCATATTTTGAGGGTACAGTATGTGTGTACATCAACCATGCACGTGTGTGAGTAATTGTGTATTTTGCATCTGTGTGTGTGTGAGAGAGAGAGAGAGAGGCTACTC
>CABFOS010064339.1:4421-15467 GCA_900660315.1 Diretmoides pauciradiatus | reverse complement strand
TGATGCCTGCAGAAACCCTGTGGTATGTTACATCCGTTGCCCTCACAGATTCCTGCAGCTAAGCTTGGATGTACATTTACCTTCCAATAAAGGTTATTGATAACATGCCACTGAAGTTTGACTTTTTGCACTATTACAATACTTATAGGCAACTAGTTATCAGTCTTCCGCTCCATGAAACGCATGTTAATGCTCAGTAGTATATGGTTCTTTAATGTATCTGCATTGTACTAAAATGCGATCATTTTCAATGGGCATATATGCAGCTGAAACAGGCAGCCTAGTGCATCCCACATTTTTCAACATAACATTTTAATATAACATTATAGTCATTATGGCCTTTAGAAAAATGTTTTTTGGGGAGGTGGTAGTGCACTATAGGCCCCTGAGACACGGCCTAAGCATTTGTCCTTAATGGAATTTTCCCCCTTAGGCTACATTACTTTTACTTTTATACTTTAAGTAGTTTTGAAACCAGTACTTTTATACTTTTACTTGAGTAAAAAGCTTGAGTGGATACTTCAACTTCTACAGAAGTATTTTTAAACCCTAGTATCTATACTTCTACTTGAGTAATGAATGTGAATACTTTTGACACCACTGATCCAGGGACACATTAACTCATAGCAGTGTTAGTGGTTCTCAACTGGTCTGGCCTTGGGACCCACATTTTCCCGTGGTCATTAAGTCGCGACCCACTTTTATATAATTCAAACCAAGAAAATGTATTCATAATGACTTTTTTAACATAAAATAAACAAATATTTTGCTCCCTGCATTCAGAGCACATTACTCTACAATAACAAACTGATCCTGATTAATAAACTGATGAGTATGAACATCACAACTGCTGCTGATCCTGGTGAATATGGATAAAATGAACATCATTGCATAACTGTGTCTACACACGTAATATGATAATCTCTCCGAGTAGATCTACTAAACACTGTTTTCATTTTTTTGATTGATTGATGTCTTTTTATTTCGAACATGTAAAAAAAAAAAGAGTAAAACAACATAACAAAACAAAATGAAAGTAGTATAATAGAATAATACAGTAAAAAAACCTCACCTGACATCATACAGTAGGTGACATCAACATCAGGTGAATGTTACATGTCCGAAAGGGAGCAGGAAGAAGTTTGCTCTTATTAAATCCTGCCCCTTCCACTTAAACATTTGAGGAAGCTAACGAGATAATTGGGGCTGTGGTTTACTCCTGATAAGAGTTTCAAAGTCTGGGTACTTTTGCATTAAATTATTTATTTTTTTGACCACTTTGACGAGTCTCACCCACCAGTTGAGAAACACTGCCCTAGTTGGTACCAGGTCCTACCCACTGAGCTACACGACATTTTGGGTGCTTTTTTTTTAGATTCTGTTGTGTCTGTTTGTTTGCAGGAGGTTGTCCAGAAAGAGTTGTTATTTGATGATGGAGATGACCAGAGTGCAGATGTGACAGATAAAGACCCTGGCACACAAGCAGAGCAGCACCCAGTTCACGCCTCAACTGTAAGATATCCACCCCAAACTGTGTATTTATGCAGAGACCCATATCTACTCTTATATTATATTTACTTGACTATTTAATGAGTGTAACAACGCTGTAAAGCTTTTTGTTTTGTTTTCTCCTCTAGACTGAATCCCACTGTGAACAAACTGTAGAGATTAGTGGGACCCACGGGGGCAAGGATGAGAAAGAAGAGCAGGAGCAGAGGATTGTGGGAGGACAGCCGCTCTTCCAAGCACCGCATAGAGAATCAGTCATATTTTTCTCAACGGGGAAAAAGCTGCTCAGAGCCCCACAAGAGAAGCAGGAGTGCTCCGCTTATCTGCAGCAACGCGGCACCGAGAGAGCAGCACTACCAGCAAAGGAAGAAACCCAATGTGGGTCAGACCCGACCTGGCAGATCAACCCGTCTGTTCTGAGTCTGCCTAGAGGTAGTGCTGAAATCTTCCCTTTGCTATTAGATCAAGCTCCTAGTGTTATCTCTGCACAATCCTAGTATACAATATTCAGTATGTATCTGAAATATCTCTTTTCACATATATTTCATGATCACCTGGCCTGGATTGCAACTATGACACCTGCTAGAAATGTTAACTATTGTATTACAGACCCCATTGTCCAGAAGAGTTCTGCTGTGAGCCATGCAGTGGCGTTGCTGCGTAAGCGTCTGCCCTCTCCGGAGGAGCTGCGCCTGGATGAGGAGGTGGCCACCTACACCTCAGTCTGCGCCCCAGTCGGGCCTGCATTCAAACGGCCTCACTGTGAAAACCCTGTAGGCAAGATCCTGCACTTCAAGGCGTCCACTGTGAGTAGGGCATTGATGATTTGGGTGTATAAAGGTGCTATGTGTAGCATTTTAACACTAATAAATCATTACCACATTCATTTTTAGTATAAATAATGTAAAAAAACGAGACTGAGACAACCGCCAAGAAGATTGGCAGCCTGCTGATCTTCTAGTGCAACTGGAGCTAAAGCTTTTGTTGCCCTTTGCAACAGGAAGCCATGGGGTTTATGGGAAATGCGGTCTTAATTTTGAGTAACAGTAACAATACTACTGGCATAAAATAGAGGCTACCAATTGTCTTGACTATGGTCTAATTTGTTTACAATAATCACACCATTGTATCACAATTAATTTGACAACCATTAATGTTTACAAATACTGCATGTAGAACCTTTTAAACATTAACGCATATATACATACACTCAACAATATATGCAGAGATACATGTTTTTCTTTTTGTTTTCCAGAGGTTTAGACCAATTAGTTCCTCTGACCCTGACTCCTGCTCCTCTCCACTATGGGAGAGATGACCTGTGGCCGAGCTTGCTACCACCAGGGACGACAGAGAAGGAGAAGAGACTAAGCTGGCCAGTCTGCCAGGCTTTCAGGAGCATGCCAGCTCCAACCCTGACTGACCAGCTCTTCCAGGTCTGGTCATGGATTGTATCACACCAGAATCTGGTTTATTAAATATGTTGTTAATGTCTCGTCTCGTCTAATGTGTTAGTGTACAGTGTTCTTAATGTAGAGTTTATAATAAATATGAGTTCAAGAAACGTGTTAGTTTTTTTTATCTAGTTTCTTTAAATGGTGATTTCATTGCTACTGTCACATTTACAGTGAATTACCAATGGCAACCAGGGAGCTGCAGGGCAGATTAGAGGACTTGATGATCATTCTATTTTACAGCATTCTTGGATCAGAAATCATCATCACATCACATTTTATTTGTATAGCCCTTAATCCCCATTACAGTCTCAAAGGGCTTCACAATGCCCAAAGTTAAAAAAAAAACAAGGAAAAAAAGGTTGTTACATGACACCCCCCAACCTTAGACCCTCAGCAAAGGACAAGGAAAAACTGTCACAAAACAAAAGTGGAAGAAATCTTGGGAGGGACGACTCAGAGAGGGATCCCCCTACCAGGACGGCTGGGCGGGCAATAGATGCCGAGTTTGGGCAGCAGTATACAGAGTTCATACACAGTTTATTTGGGTGGGACATCCAAATCTGATGTGGGGCTTCACAGTAAGCAGCAGCTCAGTCAGCGTCATCCTGGGAGTGGGGGACCACGCAGACACCAACACTGTCGGGCTGGAGACACACCCACACAGGCATGCAGACTCATTCATGCACTCTCCCTCACACCAATCTGGGGTCGCCGGCCACTAGTTTTGGCCTACTGGTCTAGCCAGGATATCTGGCCGCCGATCATTTAGTTTTTAGTTTTTGCGGTCATTTTTTATATTAAACTTTTGCCATATCCTGTCAGTAAGCAAACTACCATGTCACGTTTGTCAAGCAAATACGCTGATTGTTTTTCGTCCGATCGATTTGTTTAACGTATTTGCTTGACAAACACGAGCTGTTCGCTTGCTTGCTGACAGCATATGGCCAAAGTTTGATATAAAAAAATGACCGTAAAAGCTAAATGATTGGCGGCCGGAAGAACAAGTCCGTTCGTCGGATCCGCTGGCTAGACCAGATGACCAGGAACTAGTGCCGGTAGACTCTGGGTTCCGAGATTGCACTCACACAGACCGAGAGGAACAGGAGCAGGTAGAGCAGGGTAACAGGACATGTAGGCTGAATGCTAAGTGTCCATCGGCAGTAACCTGAGCTAGGAGGGTCTAATAGGTTTTATTTTTCCTGAAATGTTAATGCTGTCTACTCTCACTATTTATGGCTATTCTGCTCGTCAACATCACTACATCAATATGTGGCTAATGAAAGCATGACACGTTCTGCCAGATTGTCTTGCATTCCACAAATTGTCTTTGGGTCAAACGAGTTCTTGAAGTTGGGTTCAAGGCTTTTTCTGGCAACAGCCTGTAACGAGGAGCGTGTATGAGCTAACACTGAGACTGTATCCTGCTAGAGCTCTACTCCACACATCTGAAATATACCTTGCTGCTGAATCAGCAAGACTCTAAAGGACACTTTAGTCAGGCTTCTTCATGCTCGTTTTCAGGCACGGAATTGGATTGTAGCTGTATGTGGGCTTGAGTCATTTCTTGTGCATAAATCACAGTTGACCAAAAAGTGACCATTTACCTTTCTAAATGCTATCCATTTGCAGTATACAGTGATAAAATAACTATTTTGAAATGCATTTAAACTCTTTAAATTGTCATGTACGTGTTCCATTTGTGCCATGTACATTGTTTGTATTTCCTGTTCTGCTGTCCACTGCAGGTGGTTGCAGTGATGTATATTTAGTTCTTGTGCGAGTGAATGGTGGTGTGTGTCAGGGGTGGGGGCTTGAGGCAGGACTAGGAACAGTAGCCTATAAAGCCTGTGCCTTCCCCCGTCCCTCCCTTGAGAAGAGGGAGTAAAGGAAGTGTAGCAGCTCTCTATTCCTTCTCCTTTTCTTTTCCTTCCGTTGTGCCACCAGTCTGTCTGGTCCCATCAGGAAACATGTCCAAGAATCAATCCCCGACCATGGACCCCACCAAGATGGGGGTTGGCCGCTCTATTGCCGTGCTGACATCAGGAGGAGATGCCCAAGGTAAGCAGAGGATCTGTCTGCCATGGGGTAGCAGGGGTGTTAGTCTGGCTCAACAACGATGAGCACAACTTTACTTTGAATTGAAAATGAAAATAACAGCAGTCTTACTGTAACAGCTGTGGTGGTATGGATTCAAGGTGGAGTGCAGTTACAACTTGTTAAAGTGATGTGTTTGGGCACAGCACTGAAGCACTGAATCCCTACCAGCTGCAGGGGCACTGTCCGCTTCCTTATCGGGGATCAGAACTGTGTCATGGAAATATCAATATCAATATGTTTTGCTTGGATGACATGTCAGTAGTACACGAGTCAAACAGAAAGGGCAAGGGACATGTTTTCAAGATGCCAGTAGTAACACTTGAAGGCCAGATGTCAGGTGCTGAAGGGTGTTTGGCTGTGGATCCGGCCTGAGAGTGACAAGAAGACAAGATGGCTTTGTGGAGTCAATACACCATCATATCAACATATAGGCACACTGAAATAACAATATTTTGATTTTGCTTCCAGCAAAGCTCTAAATGATGAATTCCATCAACACTCAAAGGTGTTGAATTCTCTGGCAGCTTTTCAATATCGATTACAGTGTCAAACTTGATTTATTATAGTTGTTATACATGTATGTATACATATTTATCTGCACATTGTATATACTTCTCTTTTTGCACTTTAATGCTGTTTGTACTTCTGGTTAGATGTTAACTGCATTTTGTTGTCTCAGTACCTGTACTATGTGCAATGACAATAAAGTTGAATCTAATCTAATCTAAACCATGTTTACCTGTGTTGGATATAAAATCTAGCAGTAGCCACAGTAGAATATTACTCTAACAACTTTTACTGGAGTTGGTATGCCATCCATCTCTGTCATGTGGTATCATTGCTAGATTATTCCAATGTGACATCAAACCCTTTTCATACAAGCTTTATTTACTCTTTGTCCCCCTCGTACATCCCCCTATTTCACATCTTTGCAGCTAAGTTTAGGGGCAGTGACCTTTTTCTGGAATGGAGGAGAAGACCGCCCCCTTTCACAGCTGCTGTCTGATGAAACAAGAGCTGCTACATGCCAGCCTGCCACAACACAACCCTCACTCTGTGGCCTTTAGTGTACAGGGGCAAGATGGTGACATTAGTTTATGTCCTTTCCATATGGCTATTTTTGTCACGTTACAGAGGACAGGTCACTAAAAGGTTACATGAAGTCTAAGAAGTCCCATAACTCTCCCTGGAGTAACTAGAGATCCTTATGAAATCAACCATGTCTGCTTGCTAAAGCTGTGACACTAATCTGTTGATATAAAACAAACTTCACTCACCACACATCATGTCTCACGATGCAATCCAATTTGTGTCCCAGGTATGAATGCAGCTGTGAGAGCCACAGTCAGAGTGGGTCTCTACACTGGAGCCAAAGTCTACTTTGTTCATGAGGTACAGTAAATCTCACAGCTTAACTACACTATGTCAGTACATCATATTATTGCAAATCACTAGATTGACACTTCAGCCTCTGATTTGAGTATATTCTGACATAAATCATGATAGAAAATTAGACTTATATAACTGAGGCTGATATTGGTATTTTATTAGTAATAGTATATAAAATAGTATTATCATCCTGGGCTTTATTGGAGAGCTTTAGTGTCCCATGTTCTAAATTCTGTTTCAGACACTTTCCTCCCCTGCCAAGCATAACATTCTGGGGGAAACACTGATATACTTGGTCAAAAATGGTTGAACTCGGCACAAATTATTGGCTATGAGCAGCTTCAGACCAAAAATATCAGTAGCTATGGGCCTTCAAAAACCCACATCTGTCAAACACTAGTGTGTGTTAACGTGTGCTGCAGGGCTACCAGGGACTGGTAGATGGAGGAGACAACATTCGCCTCGCCACATGGGAGAGTGTGTCCATGATGCTTCAGCTGGTGAGTCCCCACAAAAGCCAAGTGTTGAGCAAAACATTGAACACTCATGGCAAGTATCTGGATTAGAGCATCAGTTAAGAGCATCTGAGCTTCGACTGCAATCCTAATATGTTGTGTAAAAAAAGGTCTGTTGATAGGTCTCTTATGACTGTTTTATACTGCAGGTCCTTTATTGAATCAGTTGTAAACTTTTCTTTTATCTGTTGCTATGCTTCTCTTAATCTGAAATGAAAAAATACATTAACAAAGGTGATCAAAGTCTGCAGCAACATCACGGGTACAGAAAAGTCTGTCTGATCTTTATAACAAACAGTTATTAAAGAGAGCAGAGTCCATGGTGTCTGACAGCTCCCACCCCCTGCACCTAGAGTTTCAGACCTTCTGGTTCCCATTTTAGATACTGTACCCAATAGGTTACAGATACTGTAACCAACAGATACAAACACTCTTTCATACCCTCAGGCATTGCACTGCTTAACTCCAACTTCAATAGAAAATAGTAACACAGCGTAATCCAACCAACCATGTCTGTTGTTTAATCACACGTTCTTTAATGATGCATTTTAACTTATGTTTTCTATGTTTAGATTATGTACTCCATGTTTTACCCCCATTTTTTCTCATCTTTTACTTGTTCTGTGTTGTTTGTATGTGTTTGGTGTTATTCCTGTCTTTTACTGTTGCACAACTAATCGCCCCTCTGGGGACAAATAAAATTCTACTTGACTTGACGTAATGCACTAATGTAATAAAGTAACCCCCCATTTGGTGTTCAGATGTACCTTTGAGGCTTTGCAGTGCTAACCCCTGTTGGTCTTAAGGTCTTCACAAGGTGTGATCGCAGGAGAAACTGATATGGAGTGATGAGTCCTATATTTATCGTCTGACAATGCTCTGTGACTGAAAGGAGCCGAGGCTGAGGGGATGCATAGATCCTCAGAGCTTGTGATTCACACGTATACCTACCATCACTGTGGTCAGTAAAGAGGGGGGAATGGAGACGGTAATACAAGCATGAAGTGGGTGAAACTGAGCTATCAGATGGCCAAGTGCCATGGGAAGTTACCAGGCCATCACTTCTAGAGTTTCTACCTTGTCCATTCACAGCATGATATGCAGTCACACTTGATTCAATGAACCTTAATCAGCCTAATTGAACAATGTTGTAAAGATGCCCTGATGGACATAGTAGATTCTGTACACAGTGGGGTTGAATGGCAGTGTTCATAATTCCCACTCTACCACTCTTACAACATCCTCTTGTTTTATCTGCCAGGGTGGCACTGTCATTGGCAGTGCACGCTGCAAGGACTTCCGAGCTAGAGAGGGCCGTATGAAGGCAGCCTGCAACCTGGTGAAGCTGGGCATCACTAACCTGTGTGTGATTGGAGGTGATGGCAGTCTGACTGGCGCCAACCAGTTCAGGACTGAGTGGAACGGGTTGCTGGTTGATTTGGTGAAAGCTGGTAAGAGACTGATGGGGTCCTGCGCTGATACCTCTCCTTTATCCCCTTGGTCAAAATCTGTGAGGTAGATTTAGTGAATTTCAGGCTGGAGGAATCACAAAAATGTTGTGAATTTCCTACGAATGTAATTTTTGGCATTACTCTGATGATATATTTTTTCTCCAGGAAAGATTACTGATAATGAAGCTAAGAAATCTTCACACCTGAACATCGTGGGCATGGTTGGCTCCATTGACAATGACTTCTGTGGCACTGACATGACCATTGGTACTGACTCCGCCCTGCACCGCATCATTGAAGTGGTGGATGCCATCACCACAACGGCACAGAGGTCAGTCACCACTTAGACTGATGTTTTGGCTTCTTCAACCTCATACAGTACATACACAGAGTAGGGTGACTGCTTGCTACATATTCACTACAGTTCCTCCTTCCTGATCTGAGTAATATACTTTCTGTTCATCCACAGCCACCAGAGGACGTTTATCCTGGAAGTGATGGGCAGACACTGTGGGTCAGTATGTGTGTGCATGGACAAGTGCAGATCTGTTTGTGTGTGAACTAACTAAACTGATGCCACTGGTCTAACATAGAGTAGACATCTCAAATTATATAAATCTACTCCCCCCCCCTCATGTGTCTTGATTAACATTAACCTGAGTAGAATCATATATATACATCCATCCATCCATCCCGGGGTCCTCCTGGATTGCTGAGCTCCTCATCCTATTGTGTTTGTGTATGTGTGTCCTGCTACAGGTACCTGGCCCTGGTGACGGCCCAGGCCTGTGGTGCAGACTGGGTGTTCATTCCAGAGATGCCCCCGGATGCTGGCTGGGAGGAGCACTTGTGCCGGAGGCTGGCAGATGTAAGTCTGAATGCCAGCCTGTTGTACAAACTTTACTTGAACTGCATCTTCACACATAAACATAAACAAATGTTATATTTATTCTGACTTTAGCAAAGGGCCAGAGGTTCTCGTCTGAATGTGATCATTGTGGCTGAGGGCGCAATGTCCAGAGATGGCAAACCAATTACGTCTGAGCAGATCAAAAAGGCAAGCTCCTCCTCCTCCTCATGCCAGTAGGTTAGAATTACATCCCAAGATATGGAGACAGTATGCCGTACTAACACACTGGTCTCTCTAGCTGGTGACTGAAAGACTAGGCCATGATACTCGCACCACTGTTCTTGGACACGTACAGAGAGGCGGCACACCCTCTGCCTTCGACAGAATCCTGGTCAGTATCTAATGAAATTGCAAAATATAAATGACAGTACACTGTTCTATCTCTGATACCTGATGATCTGCCTATGTGCTGTGTGTGTGTGTGTGTGTGTGTGTGTGTGTGTGTGTGTGTGTGTGTGTGTGTGTGTACTGTATCGTCCAGGGCAGCAGGATGGGTGTGGAGGCTGTGATGGCGCTGTTAGAGGCCACTCCAGACACTCCTGCCTGTGTGGTCAGTCTATCTGGGAACCAGGCAATCAGACTGCCCCTCATGGAATGTGTGCAAGTGGTAAGTCACCATCTTTCATGTCACTAACTCCAAGTTTGGCATTCTTTTTTTAGGGGTTGATTTCTACTCTACTTGCTTTAGAGGATACGCGGTCACATTGTGGTAAGAGCTCTCTCTATCGTTCCTCTCTCACTCCCTATCTCTCTCTCTTCCCTTGATAGACCAAGGATGTGACTGCTGCCATGGATGAGGGCAGATTTGAGGACGCCATCAAGCTCAGGGGAAAGTAAGAATATTTTCCTTTTAAATGTATAGTGGTGAGTAATAGGCATTAAACCATAAATGATTGAATGTAGCATAGAAAAACCACAAACACAGCGACTTATTTACAATGTGCAGGAGTTTTGAGAACAACTGGAAAACATACAAGCTACTGGCCCACATCAACCCCCCAGATACTAAGGTGAGGACCAACTATTTACTGAACCATACAGGTAGTACGAGTGAAGATTATTCTTCATAACAATGAATGGATGAAAAATGACAGTGTGGATTGATACTGCTATTGAATAAAATGGTGCACTGACAGCTGTTTTTAAGATGGCTAACTTCCATACATCTCTATCTCTCCCGCTTTTAGAGCAACATCAATGTGGCCATTGTGAACGTTGGCGCTCCCTGTGCTGGTATGAATGCTGCTGTCCGTTCGGCCGTCAGGATGGGCATCATCCAGGGCCACAACATGTTGGCTGTCCACGACGGCTTTGACGGGCTGGCTCACGGACAGGTAACCCTCTTCACTTTAGGCCACAACAGCCTATAGAAAGGAAGAACACATTCAGCTACTCTTGGAGGCCAATGTGATGCGCAATGCGGCATGCGAGTGTGGCGAGCCTGAACAGACTGCCGAGCACATAATCACCAGCTGCCCCCTATACAGCCCACCTTCAGAAGCCGGCCTCTTTGACTTAGGACCGGAGACGAGGGCGTGGCTGCACGACACTGAGTTGGCCATCTGATGATATACGAAAGAAGAAGGAGGCCAATGGATCTTTAGTGGTACATAAAAAAACAGTGTTACGCGACAAAGAGACGTGGATCTTAAATACCTTCGCAAAATTTGGGAAAATCACTGAAGTGGCCATTTGGGAAAGATATTTAAGATCCATTG
>CABFOS010064290.1:3730-21696 GCA_900660315.1 Diretmoides pauciradiatus | reverse complement strand
TATATATGCCAGTAATTGAAGCCATAATTAACATTCCCATCATGTTCCATAGTATTTTTATCAGTCTGATAAAAATGCCCAAAGAAACAACTCCCACTTGTAACGTAATGGTAAGTGAGTCAACCTTTATTCACAGAACTGTACATGGTAAACCCTTTACACAAGCTTCTTTTGGTATTTTTCGCTTTGGCAATAAGTTCTCAAAATCGTGTGGCTACCGGATGGTAGCTGGTCTGGACATGTGTGTACAAAGTTAGTGTCCCCCCCCCTAAAACTGGCATGGTTCCTTGTCACACACAGAATCATGCATACAGTAGGCTACATGAGCAAATGTATCAGACATGTTATAAGGCACAATGAAACACTTTATTGTATGTACTGTAGAATACTATACTGTATGCAACTGCAGTAAAGAAACAATTTAAACTACTGCAGATCTTTCATATTCCAATATAATTGTAACACCAACAGTATAACATTCATAATCTGTTAGTCTGTGCATGCCTGAAAATGCATCCTTGTGACAGGAAAGAGAGACCCAGAGCTCCTATACTACTCTCTTGATCATACAACCACTTTTATATTCCTGTTAGAGGTCGTTTTGTGTGCAGGGTCATACTTTGCAGGCTCATAAGGCTTAAAACAGTTATTAATAAACTTGCTATTTTCACATCTGACTTATCGGTTGCCCTGTTTTCTGTGTAAGGGCAGATACAAACACTATTACAATCTGAAAAAGAATAATCCTCTGATGCTCAGCACCACAGTAAGTAGGTTTTGTTAACTGAAAGATGTGTTAATGTGAAACCTGCTTACATTCTTCAACCATCTTTATTCTTACTAAAAAAAAGAGGCATGGCCTAAAAACTACACAATCCCTGCCCATCTATCATTGTGGGCAGCCATAGTTAACCTGCTAAAAGATTTCAGAGACAAAGGTCTGGTCTCTGATAGTTTGGTTGATCTGAAAATAAAATAAAATGTGAAATCTAATGAACTTTGTGTGTGAAATACTTCCATGACATTTTTCACATCCCCAAAAAATACACATATCATTTGCAAGGTGACATAAATCAACTACCACGCCTTTCCAGCATTTGAAATGTTGTTCAATAACTTTTTGGCCCAGTGAGTGTTATTGCCGGGTTAATGAATCTGAAGAAAATGGCAGAATAAAACTGTGAAGGACCCCTTTCCCTGTGAATCTGAGAACAGGGCTACTGGCAGGTGTTGTAGATCTGGATCTGCTTGTTGATGTCGTTGAGGATGGATTTCATCTTGTCCTCCAGGCCATCCAGCTGACGTGCCTTCCACTCCAACCTCCTCTGGTTCTCCTCATAGTCATTTTCCAGCTCTGTGGGAACCAGGAATGTCAGGAATGGTTACACAAATAGGCCTTATCACCGTTTGGTGCTACTGTAATTCATTCTGTACTTAATATCTAAAACCACTGCTTGAGTATTTGAAGAGCTCCTGCTCAGCTAGTTTTTATGTTTATGCATGTCAATGTTTATGCAAATGAGAATAGCATTGACTCGTGAATTGTTTTATAAACATGTACTTATTCAAAAGCCTTGCAAATTCAATGTAGAAGTTGCAACTGTTTCACACACATACATTTCTCCTTCTCTTTCTCAAACACACACACACACACACACCTGCTAGTCTCTGCAGCTTGTTCTGAGCATCTTTCAGTAGTTCCTTGGCTTCGTCTCTGAGGCTCTCGGCCCTTTTCTTGGCGTCCTGCACCGCCTTGGCCTTGGTGTCGACCCGCTGCTGGACCTCATGGTATTTATCTGTCAGCTGGCCGTCCAGGATCTAAATGTCAAGACAGGAAAAGCTTTATTGATAATAGTTGTACATGTGAGGCAAAGTGTGTGCTAACAAGAACTGTTTTTATGCCAGTTAGAATGAAATATAAGACCAATTTCACATTGGACAGTTCAGTTCAGAATATGGTCTGCATGGCTAAACATTAAAAAAAATTAAAAAAAATCTAAAACTGAATTTAACTGCAATCAAGACCACACACACACACACACACCTGCTTGGCCTCGTTGGCCTTGTCTCGTGCCATGGTGGCTGTCTCCTCTGCTCGAGCTGCTGCCATGCTGTTGTTGGCACGTTTGGTCTTCAGGGCATCGATCTCCCGTCCCAGAGTGCCGAGGCGGTCCATTGCATCATTCAGGTTCTTCTCACTGTTGGATGTCTCCGATTCGATCTGGGGATATTGCACACATCAGAAAACTAAATTTTCATCTTTCAAAAATTCCCAAGCCTAGAGATGGCAAGCTAATCAGCAAACTAGGCCAGTGCCATATGTTGTCAATTGCCATTGAGACACACAATATAACTTAGATTTTCTTTGGGTAGGTTACCTGTGCCAGTCGAGTCTCAGTCTCCCCAATGTCAGCTCTGGCTCTGGCGATGGCTTTCTCAGCTGAGGCCTGGGCCGTCTTAGCGTCCACCAGGGCCTGGGTCACTGTTTCTGCTGTGGTCTTCACCCCCTCAGCACGGTGCCTAAAGAATAAGGTAGTGGTACAGGCAACAAGCCATATGAAGGATTGTGGTTTTCCCTTTGTTAGCACAAATAATTTATTGTATCCTTATTTATCTAATAACAATAAATTTTAGCGGAAATATGAGAAGAAACAATATGTTGTTGTTACCATGACCATCCCCCTTGTTAAACATACAAATTAAAATAAATTAAAAATGAAAAAATAAAATAAATAGATTAGTATTAGAATTTTAAAATACAAATAATAAATAAATACAATTAAATTAAATACAATCAAATCAAATCTAATTTAATTTAATTTAATTTAATTAAAGACTGGTGTGGAAACTCCTGACTCGAGGACAGATGAAAGGTACCGGGGCTTGGCTCATGAAAACAAACAGAGAGCGAGAGACTACCTGGCCCTCTTGGCATCCAGCAGCAGTTGTTCTGCCTTGCGGACGTCGTTCTGCGTCTGTTCCAGGATGGCGTCCACGTTGGAGAGGCTGCGAACGCGATCCTTGATTTCGTCAGCCAGATGTCTGATCTGCTGGGGCGAGGCAGGGATGGAGAGCTCCAGCACACGATTAGCTACCGCCTCAATACTGTCTGGGTCCGCACCTTCCTCTGAGGAGAGATAAGAGGTGGGAGGTGTTAAGGTGTTATTATGATAAGGAGGTACGATTCATGGCACCACTGCCCTTGTGCCAGACGTAACTCATAAGCGCCAAACAACTCCTCTCGGTGTCAAAGTAACAGTACTGTACATCACCAGTGTGGTAATCGTGCGGACTCACGTGTGAGGAAGTCTCTGATCTGTTTGATGAGGTCTCTCAGATCATTGTTGGAGCGCTCCACCTTGTTCTTGGTGGCTGTGGCTTTATCCAATGCTGCCTGGGCTTTCCCCTTAGCCTCCTCTGCCTTGGTCTTAGCCTCTGCCACCTGAGTGAAAGGCAGAGCGGGTTAGCAAAAATCCAACATCAGACACTCTTACACTGTTAGATATCATCCGTTTATGAGTTATTTTGTGACAAAGTCTCATGATTTACTTTTTTGCTGCTGGTACCTGTGCTTACCCACTTTCCCTCAACCTGCCTTGTCTATTTAAGTTAGGGATTTCCTATTTTCCCCTTACTCAAAGCACAACATATCTTGTGGTTCATTGCATTACGGTCCACTGAGGCTGCTGTCAGTGGAGAAATCAGTGTCTCTTCCTCTTCTACGATGGATTTCTCCCTATATGCTAGTTGAACGTCGGTGCAAAATGATGACACCAAAACCTGATGTTTCCCGTTTTAGATTGACAGTTGATTTTTTTGTCTCTTATTACAAATTGTATCTGCGTTGTTAATATCTATCTAGGAGCAATACAAGCGAAACAAAGCAGGAAATCATACACCCATCTCTAGAATAAGCCCTTTGAAGTGCAGAGATGTATGAATTCTTAATCAGGTCTAGTGTGCAGCTGTACCTTAATGAAGAGCCCCTCCACCTCTCCCATGGCTTTGTTCAGCTCCTTCTCTGCGAGTTTGGCTGTCTCCAGGGCGTTGTTGGCCACCGATACGGCGCCGTTACATTTCAGACCTCCACAGTGACGGTTCCCCTCGTCGTCACGGCAACCTGCACCCCCACAGGGACTCTCGCTGCAGGGTGCGTCACCTGGGACCCCGCAGACCTGGCGGGACAGGTGTAAACGAATTTGTATTTGGATTCATAATAACAGCGCAATTTCAAGTCAACAGGTACTACAAAATAATGTACAACTACAGCAATACAAAACTACAAAATCTGTAATTTTTAAATGATCGCCTCATTTCATGGATTATTCAAAATCTAAAGTAAATAACATCAAACCTTCTCGTTGATCTCCTTCATGTCCAGGCCCTGTGCTTGTTTGTTCAGCTCTGCCAGGGCCCGCTTGTTAGCGGCATTTTTGCGGTTGAAGTCGTCCTTCTTGGCGGTGATGAGACGCTCGGTGCGGCGGCGAGTGTCTGCCGATTGGCTGACTGTGCTGGGCCTGGTGATTGTTGATTCATTAGCCCGCCGTTCTGCATCGCGAGACTTGTTGTAGGAGCTACGGATGCTGTCGTATGCACCTAGAGCACGGTGAGGAGGAAATGCCAAAGTAAATTAAATATCTAGTAGTTCCTTCCAAGAACATGAAAAGTCATTGCCATTTAGATATTTAGGTTTTGACCAGAGTTCCTTATTTGCCATTCAGGTTTGGCAGTACTCTGAAAAACTGTGGTTCTTTGGCTCTGCCCATTGAGTCCTGACTCAGCCAATGAAATGATTTCTGCCTCTAGAGCAGCTCTGCATCCGAGGAATAAAATATGAATTTGCAGGACAGTGTACAGGTATACTGTATATATATATATATATATATATATATGGACAGATAGGCAAGAGAAAGAAAATGAGTGAGGGGGGGCTTTATGACGAGGAAGAGGTGAGGCTGTTAAGTTTGAATGGAGAGACCATAATAGAGGATGGGCAATTGAGGGAAATCCAGGCAGCAGTAAAAATAGGTAGGATGGTGAAAGAATGAATAATAAGTGTGGTTGTCATCTACTTTATCCCTCCCCCTGTTTCTCACCCAGAAAGTTGGAGTTCTTGAGGATGTCTAGCTGTCTGTGGAGCTGCTCTGAGGTGAGGTTTAGCTCCATGGCCTCTCTCTCCAGAGCACTCAGCTCCTTGCTTGCTTCAGAGTTACTGTCCTGGACAATGGTCAGGTCTCCCTCCAGACGGTTCAGGATGTCAGTGGTCTCACCAATCTGGGCTCTATAGGGGAAGACAATTCGTAGATGAAGTCAATTGTCATCTCAGTAGATTGGTTCAAAGTGATATGATAGATTTGATTCATTACATTAGGTATGCCAAACACTACAGAGATTGAATTGGGTAATCATAGCAAATACTTCTTACGTTTTGAATTATAGCAAACGCAAATATGATTATGGTGTTGTTTATGTCAGAACTCCCTATCTGGGTTGGGGTTACATCTACACTTTATAATGACAGTGTATTGCTTCCCCGACAAAAACTGGTGGTGTTATCTGCTCTACAGTCTTATCTTCTCTCAGCACTATCAAAGCAGATCAGTTACATTACATTAATACAGAAAATAACAATACAGTGCAAAAGACATCTGTCTCAACAAGTCATTTAGTCTAGAATTGAGTATTAAATATTGGCTAGTGGCTTCTTCTGTAGGTAGGAAAATGAGCCCTGATATCTTCAGCTACACTGACTATGCAGATCACCACCAGGAATAACGTAAAAGAGAGGGGCAATCTAGATGATTGGCACAAACGTAAACAAATTATTTAAATGTAATGCAAGTAGCAACTGCTCTACCTGAGGTCTTCAATAAGCTCCATCAGAGTGGCGACGGCTGCAGCGGTGGCGTTGCGGGCATTGACGATGCCCCGAGCCTGCGCCAGTTTGTCCTCCAGGTCTCTGAAGGCCTTCTCATAAGCCCCAGTCAGTCCAGTGGTCTGGATCTCATGGGCTCGCTCCGCCAGAGCCTTGGTACGCACCGCCAGGTCCTGGTGAGGCGACAGACAATATTCACTGATGTTGCGATCAGATACTACAAACATCACATCCATACCCAGTCCCCTAAGAGGATACAAAGGTCTATGAGATTCTTTATTCTTTCTTTATTCTTTATTTGGATCCCCATTAGCTGCCACTAAGGTAGCAGCTACTCTTCCTGGTGTCCACACACAACAAAACATAACATACAAAACAGGACATATAACACTTGTAACAAGTCTCAATAAAAACACATTAAATACAAGTAAAAATCAAGTAAAAGAAACATCACAAGCATCAAATTGGATTCCATCATGGTTGTTCAGGTCGGTTAATTAACGTTAGGGTTATTGTTAATGTGTTTTCTTTAGTAGTTTTTTTAAAACTTGCCTTGCTGGTGCTTCAATGATCCTAGTTGGTAACTTCTTCCACATTGTGATGGCTACTATATATTACAGATCTGCACACTGCATCTGTTCTGGGTTTAACTAGATAACCCCTAGTAGCCAGCCTGGTAGTGTGACTATGTTGATCCCTCACATCATTTATTTGAGTACAGACAATTTGGTTGTTTAATACCGTAGATGTCTCACAACACAAGTTTAGCGTCTTCCTTGAACCTGTACTGTACCTGGACGATGCGATCCCAGTCACCGAAGCACTGGTGGCAGGGCAGGCAGTTGGGGAACTGGCCAGAGAAGCCCCTGGCACACTGGTCGCAGCGGACGCCCGACACCCCCTGCTGGCAAACACAGTGGCCAGTCACCCGGTTGCACTGAGAGGTCTCAATGCCACGCCAGTCACAGTCACAGGCTGGAGGGAGAGAGAGGGAGTATAAGAAGAGAGTTTGGTCTGTCTTTGATGTCTTTTATTTTACTAGCCTCTGCCCTTGGTCTCCATATGATGTCCAATGTATCTTAGAGTTACTGACCTCTGCACTGGGTCCTGGGGTCTCCCCAGTAGTTCTCCTGACAGTCTGTACAGGTCTTCCCTCCGAAGCCGTCACGACACTGACACTGTCCAGTGAACTGTAGGAAGAAACAGCAGTATGACACATCTCTGTCAGTGTCGATCAGTACGAGAACACAAACAATACAGTCTTAGGACGTCCTACCTCGTTACATGAGGAGGTGACTGAGTTGTTGGGGTCACAGCCGCAACGTTCGCATCCGTTTCCGCCGGCCAGGTTCCAGTGGTTGGGGGCACAGTGGTCGCATGTCAGACCAATGACGTTAGGTAGACACTGGCACTGCCCTGTGGCACGCTGGCACACACACTCATCACGCTCCACACACTGGCTGCGTTCAGTGCCCAGGAAGTTACATGTGCACTCTGAAAGGGGGGTAAGGAGAGGAAGAGAATCGTGATCACTGTGCATGTTTTTCTGGACACATCTCTGCACATATGTTACTTCTATCTGTAAATCTGATGATGTGAACATCCAACAATAGATCTGTACACTGGAACAATCTGATAACCTGTTAATCTGTAAAAGCAGACAATGTTTCACCATGTTCGATTTGTTGTTTACGTTACGTTAACGTTAGCTCTTGCCACATCATCATGCTTTCCCAAACATCAGCACACAATTGTACGTTATTCTTTCTTTTTTTCATGTGAGGGTGTTACTCACTTCTGCAGTTGCGTCGGGAGGCGTCGCCGAAGTAGCCGCTCCTGCAGATGCCACAGCTGGGGCCCTCGGTGTTGTAGAGGCACTTCTTGCACTCTCCCGTATGCCTGTTGCAAGCATCTATGTCCGACATGTCGATGTTGTTACTGCACCGGCATGGCTGGCAGCGCCCGCCCGGCTGGGAGGGGTTGCCGTGGTAACCCGGGGCGCATTCCTCACATCGGGCGCCTAAGGTGGGAAGGGAAGGGAAAATAGGAGAGAGATTAAGAGTCAAGGTGAGAAGGGAGTGATGGAGACATGAGCGAAGTGAATCGAAGGGAAGTTTTGATTGCATTTTGGTTGGTATGTTGTGGCTGTAACGAGAGGTGAGGTGATCTGCTGGATTCCCCAAACTGTTTTCAGAGTGGAGAAAAGCAGGAAGCTTGTAGCATGATAGCAGTAGACCCAATAGATTGGTTTTGGCGTGGTATTGAAGATCCACCTTAGGTATCATCAAGTGCTATAAGGCCGGCTTCACAGAACTGGATTTTGCCTGTTTTTTTAGTGGATACTTCCACTGAAAAAACACGTCTCGCACTCATACGAGTATCAGTATTGTTAAATCTGTGGTAACTCTTATAACTTTCATAAGGGTCTTTGTGATCACACCCTTACTCAGTGGACTACAGTATATACTAGCTGATTACGTAATAGATTATACTATTAGTCTATACCTGAAGACAGATGCAGTTATTTGTCTTTGGCATTCAATCTTTGGCATTTTGCTGCATTATGTCTCAATCTGCCTGTACATCATGTTGTATTGTATATGTAGCCATTGTTATAAACCCTACAACTAAGGCACAGTCAGAAAAAGCGTTGGAGCCTTTCGCCAGACTCAGTGAACCATGAGTTTGTAATGTGACGCCTCTCTATCTGACACCTTGTTGTTCCTTTTAAAGTGGCAGAAATACGTGGCAGCTGACTCCTGCTGGAACGAGAGAGCGGAGGGAAAGGAAGGTGGCAAGGCTTAGAGAGATGGAGTGTGTTGTTAGAGGAAAAGCTGATGTAGGAGGAGGGCATGATGAGAGGGAGTGGAAGGGAGGATAGACAGGAAGAGAGAGAGAGGGGGGGCTGAGAGGAGAGAGAAGTTGTAGGAAGGGTAGAGATGAAAGACAACACTTGAGTCTAATTGTTGGACTCCTGCAGAAGAGAAAAGGCAGAGGACACTTGACACCACTCAATACTTCCCTCCTCCCTCTCTACTCTCTCCACTCCCTCTCTCTGAACCGTTGCACAGGTTGGACAGATGAAAACACGATGCCATTGTGGATATCCAAAGGGTCGGCAGTCTTCAGCGTTGCTCCATTTTGCTTCATCTCATGTAAAGCACAGTGCAGTATGCTGAGCTGGGTGCATCAGCAAGGCTATCTACAGCAGCTCTGAGAGTACATGTGAGTCAGGCTGGTGAAAAGTGACAGTGATTGACTTTTATGGTATGGCTGTATTGGTATATCAATATGACCAATGTGAATATATGCATTCAACAGGATTTGAATGCCGTTTTTTTTTTTTTTTTAGCCAGGTCTAACACGTAGGCAGGAGTGCACAGTGGCACAGCACCATTGATGGGAGGGGTGCTGAAGCCATGCATGTATAAGGTTGACAGGGCAGGGTGGTGATGGTTGGTGGAGGGGGTGGAGGAGGAGGAGGAAGAGGGGTCGGAGATCACCATCGTTACTCACGCTTAAAAATGGTCACCCAGGAGCGTTTAACAATCCCTGTGTCAGTAATACAGGGGAGGAAGGGAAATAACACAGGTTACCATTCACCATCGACCACTGAGCAATATGAGCCTTTGATTTATCCTTTTTTCCTTTTCTCATGAGGCAGCAGAGTGGAGATTTAGGTCTACAAACATTTCTCAGAGGCAGAGCTGCTCTGGAGGCAGAAATAATCTAATTGGTTGAGAGTTAAACATCAATGGACGGAGCCAAAGACCCACAGTTTTTCAAAGCGCAAGTTACTTGAATGGCAAACAAGGAACTCTGATCAAAACATAATGAATTGACACTGATTATCGCTGCCTCCAGAAAGCTAAACTCCAATGTGCTCGAGAGAACGATACATACAATTGAGTTGAATCTGATTGAGATGAAACGTTTATCTTTTCATTTTTACTTTTTATACAAAGGGTATCATTTAGCATATGAAAAGAGCCTCTGTAGTGAATGTGCCTCTTGGCTTGGTAGGACACATAATAGGCACAATTATGCTTCATACGTCAGATTTAGCTTTAGAAATGCTTCACAACCCACACACTGCCACAAAATGCATCATCAAAAGCGGCACTAAGATGCATCTGTTAAGTCAGGGAACACATGTACATGGTCATATTTAAACAGGTGTTCTTCATGTCACAGCTACAGTAGGAAACAAATCCATCCATCCCTTGTATGTGAACAATGTGAACTTTTTATCCTTAATAGGCCGATTACTTCATCGTCGCTTACTGAGGAGGAGGAGGAGGAGGAGAGATGGACCAGAAAGCAAGGAGAAGAAGAGAAAATATGGAAGGAGCTTGAGACAACTGAAGTTTACCTGTGTAACCCTGGTTACAGTTGCAGACAATCTGTCTGTTCCGGTTGTCTTGGTAACAAGATGCAGCGAAGTGGCGTCCACTGCTGGGGCCGTCCGGGCAGGGGCACGGTCGACACTGGTTACCTGAGCCCAAAACTGGGTTACCATAGTAACCGTCACCACACCTAGAGATACAGCAATGGCGTACATGATCATTTGTCACATCAGCAACAATATTTATTGAAGCTCCTTTACAGCTTGCTTGAGTCCTCACCTGTCACACTTGTCTCCTCCAGTGTTGTCCCTGCAGTTGATGCAGGCCCCGGTCCTCTGGTTGCACTCCTTGGCGTGTCCGTTACACTGGCAGGGCCGGCAGTTGGGGAAGCCCCAGTGACCCGCCTGGCACCCGTCACAGTGCAGGCCGAACGCACCCGGACGGCACTGGCACTGACCGGTCACCTTGTCACAGAGCCGTGTTACAGAGCCTTCCAGGCTGCACCCACAGGCTGGGCAGAGGGGAGAAGGAAGGGGGGTATGGAAAGGATGGAGAAAGGTAGGGATCAAGTGATAGGAGGGGAAGAGGAGAGGGAATCAAAGACAGAGAGAGAAAAGAGAATGTAAGGAGACTGAATGAAAGGTTAGTGTGTATTTAAAGACAGTAGAGGGCGCCAGCAGTCTTTAGCTTAGCTAGATAACGGCACATATAGTATACGGTGGATATAGAAAGTCTTCACACCCTCTCAAACTTTTTTCACTTTCATTTGGATATACTGTAGCAACCAGCAAAATAAAAGTAAAACCAGGATGTGAAATGAAAATGTCTTAATTAGCATGGGGCAAAATTATATTACATGCATTTCACCGTACACCTGCATGCATGTCTGTGTCAGGACCTAAAAGAGGGTTGACATACGTCAATATAAATCTTATACCAGTGAATTTGATGTCAGATGCCAGTAGCTATGATATTTTGCCAAAGCCTTAACAAGCTCCCGCAAGGTAACTAGAAACATTGGTTTTGAAAATTGTTCTCTAGTAGATTAGTTATGTATAAATATGGCACCTTTTATTGTTACATAATAAGTCTGCCAAAACAACTTAATGTGACAAGAAAGTAAAAAGAAACACATTGTGCAACCACTTATTGAGAAACTTCCTTTCTTTCATCTGTCTCACCTATACAGCCTGAGGGTCCGAAGCTGTAGGTTCCTGGAGCACACTGGTCACAGCGTCGACCAATCACATTGGGCCTGCAGCGACACTGACCCCCGCGGACGTCACATACCGAGCTGACGGACCCCTGGGCGTCGCAGTTACAAGCTGAGGGCAGAAAAGCAATGGCATCGATTCACTACGGCACAGTCCCTGCATCCAATACCATCTGCCACCAGAACATCTAAACCCGGTGATGCTGACCAAATTGCACAGACATACACACTTTTGGAAACTGAATGCTCACGTGATGTGATTTTTTTTCAGTTATGGCTTCCTAAAACTAATTTTTGCTTAATCTTTGATCTCTCTTACAATGATAAAAACAACAAGATACCATCATAAACATCATTCAAATAGTGGAATGGCCTTTTTGTACTCACGTATGGCCCCGTCGTTAATGATGGCCGACATGCTGGTGATGAGCTTGGCACAAGTGTCACTCATCAGTGGGCGGGTCACGCTCTTGGCGCCCTCGTGGCAGCGGTACCGCTCGTAGGTCTGCTTCCTGATGCTGGAGGCGGGATCTCCTGTGTTGAACATCTCCAGGGAGGAGTGACGGGGGAGCAAGGCGATCTAGGGGGCGGGGAAGTATGAAAAGGAGAGAGAATGATGTTTTTGTGTGGAATTAGAACTATGGTGTATTCGGTGAAGTCAGACACACGTCTTATAGAGGTTTGGAAAATATATTGATCTCACAGAGTCCACGAGGACGACGGCGTCGGCAGCTCCGCTGAGGATACTGTTGGCATCCTGAGCACGAGTGAACTCAAAGCGGAGGGTGTAGGTCACGTCTCTCTCCAGACACACAGGCTGAGGAAGGACCACAAACCTGGAGCACACACATTCAACGGTTTACATTCAGTGTGTGTGTGTGTGTTGTGTGGGTGTATGTGCATGTGCGTGTGTGTTTGAGCTACTGACCTGGCCCCGGCAGGCAGGGAGACAGTGAGTCTGTCATCATCAGGGATGGTGTTTCCACAGGGGCTGCTGGTAGGGATCGGCCCCGGACGGATCACTGTTACTCGCACCTCCTCCCAGTCCCTGGGCATCTGGACAGACATAGACATCAATACTGTATGGGTGATATGCAGACAAAAGCATACGGATCGAGGAACGTGGGAGAATGAAAAAGAGAGGAGGAAAATTACAAAGCGTTATAGAAAAAAAGAACAAATCAAACAATACTTTAGATACTCAAACTTGAAGCCTTTGACACATTTCTATGAAAGTCAAAAATCAACATGGCAAAGTATGATATACAGTAAAATACAAAATAAAAGCATGTGCAATCCAACAACTACATCATAGAAATTTAAATGAATCACTATCAAATTGAAGTTGTTAAAAAGGAGTGAACAGTGTGCCAGTCTAACCCCCTCAGACGGGCTATCCCACAACATAGGGGCCCTAAACAGCAAAAGCCTGATCTGTGTTGGTTGTTAGTCTTGCCTTGCTGCACATAGGTTAGAAAGCAATGTGTTCACACCACACACACACACACACACCACACACACACACACACACACACAGACCTGTGACTCGTAGCGGATGAGCAGGTCATACTCCATAGAGTAGGGGATGTTACTGATGAGGAACTCCAGGGTGCCGCCCACCGGTGCCCGGGCAAACCCGATGCCCGTCCACGTGGCAGGACGACCCTGCTGGTGCTCTCTGGTCTCCACTGTACAGCCCTGAGAATACACAGACATTTACTGCACCACGTCAGTCAGTTGTCACACATGTACCGTTATAAAAGCCACACAGTCACTCAATGCAAGGCCCCTTCGTGGCCCATAAGTATCGCTGCTCTCACCCGTCCCATCTTGGCCAGCTCAGCTTCGTAGAGATAGTGGTCCAGAGCCATGAAGAAATATCTAGACTCCACCTGACTGCACTGACGCCCTGTCATGTGACTGCGGCAGCGACACTGACCGCTGTCCATGGAGCAGCTAGGGAGGATAAATAGTCGTTACACAAATACAAATATAAAAACATACATACATATACAATTAAATTCTAGCAAATTACTTGGTTGTTGGGAGGTCAGTGCACTGCAAAAAAGGAAAATCTTATCTAGTGTAATTATCTTGTCTTAAGCCTATAAATCTAAAGATGTTTATTTTAAGAATTATTTACTTGTCAATAAACAAGTGTGTGAGATTATCTTATTTCAAGAACGTTTGACTTGTGTTATCTTACTCAGATATAATAGATATATAGTCTGATGTACTGCATGTCTTGACTAACCTCTGAATAACCTCTGAGCAAGTTGTTTATGTGCAGCTCTCATTTTAGTCTCATTTTGAGCTCGTTTCTGTGAATGTAACCTTGTTTTAAGAAATGTGAAAGTGCTTGAAGTAAGGATACATGTCCAGTTTTCAGCCAATTTCAGTGCGTTTTGCTTGTTTCTGTTCATTTTGTAGTCTCAGTCTTTTCACACAATAATTCTTCATTAAACTAACTATCCTTACTTAAATCTAGTCAGAATTACTTGATATTGGTCCCTTTTCACATATTTTAAGATTTGGGGGGGGGGTTGTAGGCAATTAGATATTTTGTATATTTTGTCTTATTTTAAATCAAGTGAAGAAAGAAAACAAGTGCAATTTTCTCACTGCACTGGTTGATAATTTTGCTTATTTTAAGCAGTTTTCTCCCATTTTTAGTATATTTATCTTGTTTTTTGAGAAGCATTTTTTGCAGTGTGGTGGGTGCTAAAGCATTGATCAGTAATGATCTCAGATTGAACATAAATTATCTAATGAATAGTAATGAATGACTTCCCACAGGGAGTACAGTAGGTAATAACATTATTTTTGAGAAGAGTATTAAGTATTAAGTAATCCTTAACTTTTACTTTTGCTGACTTTTGCTTTTGTGGAGCCCAACGCTGCGGGGAGACGGAGTGGAACCCATTGAATCAGCAGCTACTATTCTCGGGGTAGTAATTAATTTCTGCACGCTGTGTCTAAGTGTTTCCATAATGTTTCATCTCATACATAACACATTCTGACTGGATTCATGGTCTGCCACTAAAGCTACAGTGTCACTCACTGGTTGTCGAGGGCTCCTCCCACATCACACTCACAGCCTCGGCAGCCATTCAGGTCATGGCTCAGGGCCCAGTGTTCTGGCTAGAGAGACAGACAGGCAGACAGACAGACATACAGAGGGCAAGAGAGACAGGCAGAAAGAGAAAGGGAATGAAGAACCACGCAGCACAGAGACAGATGTAAAGTTAGCACCAGACAGACATGATGCGTCATTCTCCATGTTATTAGGGTTATTATTCCACTGCTGTTTGACTGATGGAGTGAGTCATACAGTAGATACTGCAGCCAGCTCTCTAATCTAATAAAATGACAGATACCTCTGAGGCATATCATTACTGACCCCTCTTTTCAACCAGCATATTTTCTGTTCTTCTCTTTCAGTATCTCTTACAATGAGTGGAAGTAACAAATGACAGTTACTCTGGTCAGGCTACTGTAATTGAGTAGCTTTTTGTGCACTTGTACTTTTTGAAATCAATCATTTTACTTTTATTTGAGTACATGTTGGATGATGTTTGCTCTGGTTTGATTACCACTCTCTCCATGTGCTTGAGTCCAAGAGGGATTGAGTAATGTGAACTATACTTCCTTTATTTGTGGTCACATGATTACTTTTTTAATGGTTACCTAGATACAGGGGGTGGCTCATTTTACCCACTGGCTCGACTTACCCCGCTCTCCCCTACTGTAATTGAGTAGCTTTTTGTGCACTTGTACTTTTTGAAATCAATCATTTTACTTTTATTTGAGCACATGTTGGGTGATGTTTCGTACTTGTTTGTGTTTGCTGCACCTGCATAAAACTTGTAGTCAACATTAGCCAACAAGCCGTCCATATTGTTAGCTTGTTTTAGCCTGGTTGTTATTTAGCTAGTTCACTAGCTAACAACAACAACAACAACAACAACAAAAACCCATTAAAAACATCAATGTAGCATATTATTGTATTTTGTATTGGAAAGGTCACGTAACAAGTGTTTTTGTCTTTTTTAAGTTTTACTCAGTACATTTGAAATGATCTAACTTGTTTTTTTTTACGTTTACTTAAGTAGATTTTTTTAGACCAGTAATTTCACTTCCACTGATTAAATCTTCAGCAAAGTAACAGCACTTCTACTTGAGTAGGATATTCTTTCCACCCATGAATGTTATTGTTTCTAAAATGAGACTTTACAGATCTTTTCAGAGGACAGGATCTACTTTCCGACCTGGTCCAGACCTGACCATTTTAGGCCTGTTGTAACCCACACCCACCAGACGGGCCTCAAATCCCTGGGCTAAATTTAGACACCCAGTCCAGGAAGGAGCTCACATTCCTGGCTACTATTCCTGGATGAGTGGGCTTGGGAAAAGAGATGATATTATAACAGGAGGTAGAAACACCTTGGGCCACTTGGCAGTCGGGGCGAGAGAGAAACAGGAGAAAGAGAAACAGACCGTGAACTAGAGGAGCAGCAGAACTATAGAGAGGGAGGAGAGAGACACCTATTGAGGGAAAGATAAAGGGAAGGGATGAGGTGATTACATTCAAATTCAGTGATATTTCCCCTTTAGGAATAAAAACTATACGGAGATACAGAGCAAAGGGGTCAGAGAGAAAGAGACCAACGGATAAAGAGACGAAGACAGAAACTGAATCTGGTGTCAATGTGTGATTCAGTATCATGTTATCATGTAACACCTCGGGCTCTTTGGCAGGGAGGGAACCACAAGATAAAAGAGGCAATGGAAAATATACTGCAGAAACTTAAAGGACTACACCAAGTTTTGGGGTGATTGGATCCGTGTATATCGGTCGTATATCGATATACATGTATCTGATTGGCCTGGTGGTGGCCTGTCGACTTAACCGTTGGATGATTGGAACATAGACACCAAAATCATCCACGTGTCCCCAGTAGATCATTACCTCTGGTGCATACGCTATGTTGAGTAATAGTAGGCGATTAGCATTATCAAAAGTAAGAATAAATGAAATATAGTTACACATTAAATATTAACTCACTCTAACTGATGTAATCTGGTTTATTTTGATTTTACTATTTCAGATGTTCATGCACAGTGATTTTTAGTTGTACACAATCTCACAGCACCCAGTTCACTTCCTATGGAAACAGAAAGTAGTCCCTGATTAAAAAAACACTAATTTTATATCATATTTTGCCAATTTCCTTCAAAAAACTGTCAGATTTAGCTGCACAGCATTAAAGGTTACTTAGCATTTAGCTTTATAGTTGCTAGAAGTTCTCATTTTCTCACTTTTGCGACTAGTCGATCTCTCAAGGTAGTGAATGCTAAAGTGTTAGCATGGAACCCAAAAAAGGGAGAAATGCAGTGGAAGACTAATTTGACCTTTTTTAAGAGAAGGGCAGCCAGGTAGCAGACAAAAATACTGTAGAGAGATCAGTATCCATGTGTGTTAGGTTGAGGAGGAGTGGGAGAAGGGGTCAGAGCTCTGGAGTAGAGAGTGTGTGTATCTGGTGTTGTTGGTGTGTTCAGTGTTATTGCTGGCAAAGTATTTGCTGTGTGCTGTATGTCTCACCAGACACTGATCACAGCTGCGCCCGGTGACCAGACGCTTGCAGAAGCAGTCTCCGCTGACTGGGTCACACTGGGAGTTACCTGACACTGTTCCCCTATGGTCACACCGACAGGCTGAGGGTAGGGGGGCAAAGGGCAGAGGTCATTACAGATACAATATACTCATGCATTATAGAATTTGTGTTACAGCATCACATTGAACAGAATTTTAAGTGATCATATTGATGTACGTACAGGAGTTAGTTCAAGTTCAACAACTCACATTTTAACACTTTATCAACGACAGAAAATCCCGCTACCTGGTTTATTATCACCATCATCACCATTTGCTTTTTTGTTGTTGTCGCGAGTCAACAGAAAGCTTTGTGCTCATCCTTCCCAGCCGCTCTGTACTCACGTTGGCAGCCTTGAGGGTTGTCGGCGCTCAGGCCAAAGAAGCCGGGTTTACACTTGTCGCAACGTGGCCCCTCCACGTTGGCCTTGCAGCGGCACTGACCTCCCATCATGCCAAGGGATGGGTCGGTGTGGCCGTCACACATCCCTCCGTTCTGCGAACCGTCGGGGTCGCAGTCACAAGCTACGGGACAGAGGGGCAATTAGCGAAACGTGTCGATCTTAACAGGTCAGTTTAATCTAGTATGGGAGTAAGAGTCATAGTCTTATTTAGTGAACACAATCTGCCATAACTTCACTTATTTTCAATTGAGTTCAACTTGGATTAAATTACATCTTGATCAGAGTGGATTTATATATGGAAACAGGTGAAATTATCTCACTCCATTGGCAGATTTTAAGATTTTAAGAGACATTACACTACACACAAACTACTGTATGCATTCAAATGCACACACACACGCGCGCGCGCACACACACACACACACACACACACACACACACACACACACACACACATATACACAGCACACACACA
>CABFOS010064276.1:9581-19806 GCA_900660315.1 Diretmoides pauciradiatus | reverse complement strand
AAAATAACAGCCCTTCACACTGCAACACACGCCCTTGTCATTAAGGGAGGCTCATGCTGAACCCCTCCAACAGCAGGAGGGGTGTGTGTGTGTGTGTGTGCTGCATCTGTGTGTGTGTGTGTGTGTATGCTGCATCTGTGTGTGTGTGTGTGTACGCTGCATCTGTGTGTGTGTGTATGCTGCATCTGTGTGTGTGTGTGTGTGTGTGTGTGTGTGTGTGTGTGTGTGTGTGTGTGTGTGTGTGTGTGTGTGTGTGTGTGTGTGTGTGTGTGTGTGTGTGTGTGTGTGTGTGTGTGTGTGTGTGTGTGTGTGTGTGTGTGTGTGTGTGTGTGTGTGTGTGTGTACGCTGCATCTATGTGTGTGGGGGTACGTGTAGGGTTGTTGAGTGGGAGGTTATGGTACTATCACACCCTTCCCTCCCTCTGATAAACAATGCATCACTAATTACTTTCGACAACAAGCCCAAATATGATCCAGCCAATCACAGGAAACACATGAGAGGGGAGCTGAACATAGTTGGAGCTGCAGGTGGGCTAATCAGAGGGATTCCTACTGGTCGCTTAAGTATGGCGCCTGGTGTTACTGGTGCTGAACCAGCCTAGCGTAAGGGGTTTAATAGGCCTCTTCCTGACCTTTGTCATGAAGGGCAGATAGGACAGTGTCACAGCACCAAAAGAAGAACCATTAATCCAGGATCACCTAATGAACATACGTATCCCCCAGTGATTCACATCGATGCCAGTTGTTTCCTCTGCCTAAGGCACCATTCAGGCTTCTCCTTTCCAGAGCAAATCTTCATCCCCACAACACCAGCCCGCCACCTGAGGGATCTGGGTCATCAGATAAGTGGCGATAAAGTTGCTGATGAAGACGTCTGTGTGTCTAGAGGAAGTAGATGGAGTAGAAATGTGCCCCGAGAGCATCGCTGCAGCCTGTGCACAGAATCTACGGTGACCTTCAGTGTTGGTGGTAATGGAGCACAGCCCTAATTAAATCATGTGCACGGTGTTAATGATGTGAGATCGAGCATCAAAAGAGAGTGTGCGACTCTTATCACTGTGTTCTGGTTTCAAACCAAGATTTCTCATCGAGTTGGTCTAGAATGCTGCACATATGCTGTGGAAACCAAACGCCGCTGCCGCCGAAGAGCACCACAGTTTAACTTGCAGAGTGTAATAAACACAGCAATATTATCCTCAGGCTGAAAACAATGATTAATGCATGGGGCAATTGCCAAAGTCTAACCTAGATAGTGAAACACTATTTAACAAGTAGGCAAATGATTTTATGTTCAGAAAAGCTAATTATGCTACAGTACATTCAGCAGGCACTTCCAAATGGAATTGTAGTGTAATGACAAAACATGAGATATATGGTGGAAAAATTGGAAAAATAAAATTGCACCAACAGGAAGCAAAGTTCAGTACTTTCTTCTCTGAGAATCAGAAGTCAAAGCCCCCCACTGCCATAACAACAGAAAGAGTACAGTAGTTCCTTCACAGCCCAGTGATTTCATGGGACCCAGGCTCATGATTACATAGAAGAAAAATACAATCAACTTTCTCAATTGAATAATGTGGCTGTATTGTGCCGCCTAGGATGCCCTGTGGTCTTTACGATCAGATTGAGTACCTTGAAACAGATATTATTCCCTTGTTTGGACACACACGCACACACACACACACACACACGCACAGAAAAGTGTCTTATTCAAAAAATTACCACTGATGCTTCCAGGCGCCATTAGGTATGAGATAATCCCCTCCGTTACACAGCCAAGACCACCATCCCAACTTCAAGCATATAAACTACAGTAACACGAGGTGCAACCAGAGCCATGCTGAGTGCTCTGGGTCATAGATCTCAGGATGTGGAGCACCTGGAGCACTGCACCACAAACCCTGCTCAGCACAGTCTCAGCTACAGGGTTCACACGCCTCCTGGAACATCTGGAGATTTAGAGACTACTTTTCCTGGAAATTGATCAAAATGATCAAATATCCTGGAAATTGTTTATGTTGTCCTGGAAAACTTTAATTTTATTTTAGCCCCTCACTCAGATCGCCTACGTAAACCTAGGTGCGTATTTTGTTTGAAACTCGACAGGTATGACAGGTATGACAGGTATGACAGGTATGCCCTCTCCTGGTACGCAAGGTCTCCGCCTAGTGGAGGCTTTTTAAACTCACTGGGAACTTTGAGTTTGAGTTTTGACCCTTTGAGGTTGCTGTGTGGGTGTATGCGTAACTTGTAGCTTAGGCATGTTTTTACATTGTCGGCACCGCATACCTGTGTGTGTACATGTGTGTATGTGTGTGTGGGTGCACCCAGCACCTACAGTAGTACTGTGACGTGTATGATGACCACATGAATTTCCCCTCGCGGGATAATAAAGCTAACCTTTGACTTTGACCTTTGTAGCTGGTCAGTGTGGAAGCCGCAGCAGATTGTGTGAAGCAATGTGAAGTCAGCAGCTATTAGTTTGTTTCCACAGAGAAAAAGAAATATATGCCTGTAAGTATGAGAACACGTCCTTTAATGTTAAAGGGTAACTAAACCTGGACCCTATTTTCCCATTATTTTGTGTCTAACTGACTAATGGGGATAACTTTTTTTTTAATTGGTCCAGTATTGAGCGAGCCATTAGCTACAAAACTGTCTGCAATCAATCCCTATGGAGATTTATGGTGATATGGTGATTTGATTTGATTTATTTAATTGCTCCGCAAACCTTCACAAAACACTTGAGGGTTAAAAGACAATCGAGGATAAAATAAAGACATTAAAGTCAAAGACTGTTTCCAATGCGGTCCTCACATAAAACAAAGACATAAATAAACTAGAAATGTGCGCCTGGAGAACGCAGACCTCCGCCCAGGATTCATGTCGCCTGCTTATGCGATTCAGATTCACATCCACTCCAAAATGTAATAGCTCTTCCTTGGGCCAAGCTAAACCTATCCAGCAGTGTTAAATTGTGCCCATTGACCCTTAAGGAACATGCATATTAAGTAGAATGTCAAAGGGATGATGCGTTAAGCAATTAGACCTCACTTCCTGTGTACGTAGCGCCCTACGTGGCGCCTTGTGATTCGGATCAGCCCCAAAATTTAATAACTTGTTCCTGGTCCCATTGCAGACATTTCCTGAAAGTTTTATCCAAATCCATCCATAACTTTTTGCGAAATGTTGCTAACTAACAGACAGACAGACAGACAGACAGACAGACAAACTCCGGTGAAAACATCACCTCTCACCCTGCGCTTCGCTGGGGCGGAGGTAATAAAAACAGTCAAAATAAAACAGTCGATTAAATGTTAAGGCTAAAACTAATTAAATCATGTACTATCAAATAAAATACATCACATCTTTGTTCAAAACCCAAATATCACTCTACTCCCTGTCCAGTAGCCATGAGTTTGTTCTCCCTTTAAAAGTTCTCAGGCTCGGACTGAGTTCTGTCACTATGTCCAGGCTGTTCCACTGAGATGCACCAGGGCAATTGCGTCTTCTAAAGGTGCATGTTTTTGCCACCGACAGCTTCAGATTGTTATTATAAGTGTCTGACAATGTTATGAAAAGGATCCCTACAGAGAAATAAAACTTTTTTCTTTACCTTTCTGTTGTCATTGTGTCTAATGTGTCTATTAAGTCTTGCTCAAGTCACGCCGTAGTTCTTTTTATATTCTCTTCAGAACCATGTTTTATCCTTGGAGCATCGGTTTGCTCTACCTGTATGTGATGTGTATTGTGTGAGGAAGACACAATAAACCTTTTTGATACCACGCCGCCTCGGACGCGTGCTATTCCTACACAAGCACGACAACAAAGTGGGTGAGGCCTCGACAGCCAACCATATTTTATAGTAACGTTAGTCAGAGCTAGCAAAATGTCAGCAATTTGGCAATATCTTACACTGGAAAATTCCACCAGGAAAATGACGATGTGTGTTTTTAGGGTCAGCCCTATACGGGAAAGTCGTTCACTGAGTAGCTGAGTGGCTGAGTGATGAAGTTACTCCATTGGTCGACTTGCGCACACATGATGTTTACACACGTGATGAAATGCATTCAAGTGACTACAAAGCAAAACAAACATGGATTGCAATAAATACAATCTGAAATCTAAAATACGATCTGGACTTGGTCTCGACTACAGCCCTGGGTCCAGCCACATACTTGGTACTCAGTATCAGCTGATACGCAAGTTCAGGTATTGGAATTGGTATCAGCGAGGAAAAACTGGTATTGGAACATCTCTAATCTCATTTGATGAATATCTCAATAAAGTTACTCAGACTGAGCACATGGATGCAGTTGTCCAAACAAACTCCTATAGACATCTATGGATGGCTCAAGTGTAAATTAGCACTGGGCGATAAAACAATAACAATAATTATCGCAATATAATTTTCCTTGATAGAAATATCACAAATGGGCCGCCCGGGTGATGTAGTGGTATATTGCACTGCCTACCAACCCTGAGGTCACAGGTTCGATCCTCAGCATTGCTTCCGGCGTGGCCGGGCGTCGTCACAGACACAATTGGCTGCAGGTGGGAAGCGGGACAAGAGGATTTGTCCTGGTCGCTGCACCAGCTCCTCCTTCTTGTCAGTCGGGGCGCGTGTTCAGTGGGGAGGGGAACTGGGGGGATAACGTGTTCCTCCGAACGCGTCACGCCCTTCCGGCAAAACTCGCTGACTGGTGGAAAGAAGCGGCAGCGACTTCACGTGTGTCGGAGGAGGCGTCCTCCCTCTGGCATCTGCCCCCTCCCCAGGCGGACAGAGGGGGTGGAGCAGTGACCAGGAGGCCGGGGGAATGGACGTCTACATTGGGAGAAAACGGAGTAAAATCCGGAAAAATATTGAAAAAAATAAAAGAATAAATAGAAATAAATGTTCCATATAATTAATTTCCATTCAAGTGATCCAAGATTGACGCTCTCCTTTTCGGTGGTAAGTATTTATGGTGAATAAATATGAATATGAAACATGTATGCCTGGTTTATGTTCCGCAATGTGGAGTTGTATGATGTAATGTGTGATCACGTTCTACTAATAAATGAAACATGCCAGAAATAATACACGTTTTATTTGGTTAGTTGGCTCTAAATTCCTGTTATGGATTAGTCAGACGGGCTGCGGTGGCTACAGTAGGTTAGCAATAACCATGTGCCATGTTGCGCTACTGTACATTGTCAATAAAGACAAAAAAATAACTTATTGGCAGGGGCCAGTACTGGTGTGACAATCTGACAGTGGCCACTTTAAAGCAGCACCTGACATTAGGAAACGGTATGTACCACTGGAACACGAGCGGCATACACCTCTGAATCACCGGCATAAGCTGCTGGACCACTCTAGAGGTATACCATCAGCCATTTTTTGATTTCGGTGTCACTCGCCTTGTGACTGCTAAATGGAATACTGCACAGCACTGACCAAATCCAAAATGAGTACAAAATTTTCCTCACTGAGATGGTTCAACACCACAAAGCGGAATTCCAAGAATTTGTCTACAGAAGTGTCTCCTGCTAAGAAGACGCATTTCTATGAAGATTTGCAAGTGTAAAGCAGAATATGCAAATCTTGATGTCTAACTGTATGTGAAGCTGGGCATCGGTTCATGGCTGGTGGCTTCTGCGGCGCTGTTGGACAATGTAAATATTTGCGGAACGCCACAGTCCACGCCTGACACATACTGACATTCTAGCTGTCCTCCCAGCTTCACAGAAAATAACACACCATGCCTGGAGAAAAATCCAATATGTTGTTCTGTTCCAAAGCTGTGCTGAAACCGAGTAAGCGAATATGCCGGGATTACATTTCAGCCTCGTCCTCCCAGCTGGTCCCTAATCTCAAATTACAAAATGCATCCAGAAAGCCAGAGAAGTGAAAGTCCTGGACCTTGGAGAGATGCTGTAACTCACTGCTGAGCACATCTACCTTCAAGAATGAACCTAATTCAACGCACAAAACAAGATTAATTATAAGATTAACATGAGCCAATTTGGATAGTAAAGCCTCCCTATCACAAGAAAATAATAGCATTTTGAAAACATATTTTTCAGTCATTGAACGATGACTCCAGTTGTTAACAGGACTTAAGGATGAAATTAGTTTTTTCTGTGTTCTATCCGTATCATTTACACCGTATCCTCACGACTGCATTCAATCTGCTGGTGAAAGATACTCGTCAAGTTACAAAAAGGAACAGAACAAATTGATGTTTCAGATGCCGAGAAATTGCTTTTGCTATTGTACCTTCGTAAAAAAGATGAGCACAAAAGCGAGTTATAAAAGCTGTGGAAACTGCTGAATCGCAAATCGAGGGGAAACACCAGCAGCTTTTAAATATGTTCATTTATGTTCAGTTTTTCACATCCATATGACCAGAAATGACTAATCTGAACAAAAACTGCTTGAGTGTGGGTGGTGAAAATCCTGTGTCAGTAACACTGGCTGAGCTTTTACTGAAAGACTGTAGTAAGCGGCACATCTTGGTATTTGATTTCACATGGCTCTTTTGATGTGGAGCAGTTTCTCTGTCACCCGGCCAGCGCTAATGAAGGGAAGACGGGGATCAATCTTACTGCCAGCCAGCAGTGCAGCTCACTGCAAACAAGCTCACATTTCAGCCTGGCCACAGAGTTTCATCCCCAAGGAGGAGCGCGGAAAAACTATCCGGCGAAGCCAAATTCACCATCGATTCGCTCCTGTACATCAGAGAAAGGGTCAAGAGGCCAGATGAGTCTAGTAGAACGGGAGAGAGCTGCATGGTGGGGCTTAACTCAAAGAGATGATCGCAATGATTACGTGAAAAGGACTAATGATTCAATGTCATTGTTTGTCCTGGTGGGGGGGCTTAGCTGTGTCACCTCCATACAGCACGGATCTGTACAGACAGAAAAAGTAATGGGCTCCACTCTTTCAACTATTGTAAAGTTAGAGTGATGACTTCTGTATAAACAAATAAGCTGTGTTAAGCTTCGACCTATTGCGCAATACTTTTCGGATTCATAGTGATAATATACAGCACAAATCTGACAAAGTGAAGAGGAACATTTGACACAATCTTCCTGTTCTGACAAAATAGAGGAACGATTTATATTACACAAGTTCACTTCATACCGTCCCACAAAAAAAGTAGACATGGAACGAGGCTCAAGAAACCATTATGTAAATAGTCTGTGTGGATCCGACTCCAAACGCACACAGCGGGAGGACGGCCTCCAGAACCTCCCGGCATGGTACCTGCTCAGTTTCCCAGCGGGGCTGAGGATTGGACCTCACATACCCACGCTCTGGATGCTGCATTCAGGGCTGTTGGCGCGGCTCACACGCATGCGTCCTCTCAGAGCCCGATGGAAAGTTAATTAACTGCCTTTTGGAGGCGGCAGGCCTGCGATAACTTGGCCACTGGCTCCATCCTATTACCCAGCCTTTAACAGTGATATATTAGTGCTCCTTTCCTACCGCCTTCCTCCCATCATTGGCGGCTTAGCCCAGGGGAAGGAGCACTATGCTGCTTGGTCCCCACACGTCGTACATCAACTAGCTCAGATACCGGCGGCAGACAAAGATATTGGGAAACTGGGAGGAAATTAACAGACAAGAAGCCAGTAATTGAGATAATACAAACAAACTCATTAGTGGAAATCGGGAGCGCTCGTTAGTTTTTCCGACCGTAAGAACACAAGCAAAAGGAAACAGCCAAACACTTTTCCTTTCTGTTGAAGTTGAGGGGAGATAATGATGATCCAGCTGCAGCACAACAATTATCCATTAAGTGTCTGCATTCTTTGTTTCCACATGACGTTAAACTAGTCCGAATTCTGGCAAACAAAAACAAAAACAACAGGGGCAATAGGAGAGCAAGTCTGCTGTCCTGTTACAAAAAGCCTCAGTGATGTGGAGTGCGAGGCGTTGCTTTAACACATTGCTCCAAACCAGTGGGTGGCCTTGACCAGGGCTCAGCAGAGCTTGCAGCAGCGCTTTGACAGCCAGTCTGACTCACTATCAATTCAGACAGGAGAGGACCTGAATGCCAGGATTCATTTTACCACCCGGCACTGCTATTATCTCCCATGGCTAAAAAAGAAGTATCGTTTCATTAGTAGACAGAGAATACACTTTAGATTGGAAAACGTGCCACTGCAAAACTCACTCTCTGATCCTGCTGCATTATAATCACTGAATACACAACTTTAAAACTGTCAAAATGTTCACTTTGTAATGTACCATAAAAAGTACCAGTGCAACAGTACAACTCAAACCCACAAGTATGGCAGGAAGCAACAAGAAAAATACAATGGAAAAACAAAATACACAATAGGCAATTAGCATGTATGTGTTCAGTAGACGCCACCATTTGATAAGCGCGAATGTATTTCTGCAGATGCTTGCTTATGTTCAAATGAATGTAACTGGGGCAGTGTATTCATGGCAATCTATAAATATTCTCTCAGCTCCAATGACAGACATTGTGGCTATTTATAAAGCCCATCCAACCGAATGTGCTGAATGCTGCGTCACAGTCCTAAACAATCACGCGGATGCGGGGAGAGATCCTCAACTTTTTCAGCTGTGGCACTGTGCAGAAAATTGAACAGGATTTTAATTACAAACAAAACAATGGCTTCTACCAAGAGGGGATAGAGACAGTGGCCATATAATGAGGCGCTGCTGGTACAGAAACAACCAAATCCCCAAGTCACACTTTCCTATTGTGGATTACTTCAATACAATCTCAGACCGAGCCAGTAATGACAGAGGAGAGAGGAGCAACAACTGTCTGCAGCAGAGATAGAGAAACCACAAGTACAGAATGGAAACATAAGTGACTGACAAGTTTCAAGATGTAGGGCTGCGATTTATGGGGATGGATGTATCAGTCAACATAAAAGCACGCCAGATGAAGTGAAGGCACGGTCGACTGACTGGTGTGAGGCTAACTCCCCCTCGCCCCTTTACAGACCACTTCAGAGGCAATTTGTCAAACCAGCCACTCACTATGCATCTCAGCATAAAATACCACCAATGTGAGCCACCGACAAATTAATCTTGTTGCATCATGTCCGTGGACTGAATTAAGCAACTTCTGACTGACAGCAGGGTGTTTTTGGCTGGACCAGCGGGACCAGCAGGGCCAGCGGGGACTGAGTGACTGACAAAGTTCTACCATTGGTCAACTTTCGCACACTATTGCTGCAACAGTCAATAGTGGGACAATGGCAAATGCAGATGACAGGTTGCAGTGGTGGAAGTGGGAGGGAACGCACGGGAACGCTGTTCCGGGAGAAAAAGTCGGGAGGGAACGGCGTCCCTGCTCAGATGTTGAAAATCTATTCAATCTTTTTTATAGGGGGAAATCGCTTATAGCTGTTTTACACTGTTTCTAAAGCGTGTTCATGAAATGAATAGAATGTATTGTTCTTGAATGGGAAGGCGTGATATGTGATAGGCGTGTTTCTGTGTCATTCAGCGCCGTCATCGCTAGCGGCTGCAGGTATGCAAAATTGATGGTGGTGGTTCGCTTTCTAATTTCCTCAAACATTGGTGGCGTCTTTGACAAATCTAGTCTAGTTAATGTACTGTAACGTTGATCTTGATATCAATACAAAGATACACGCTCAGAATAGACCTGTTTTTCGTGGCTCAAAATGAGGTACTCGTGGGTGTGCATCGTGCCTTCATCTGACATCTGACTCAAGCACTGTCTTTAACCAATGTACTTATGAATACTTAGAATTCTATGAGTGAAGATAATGACAATTATGTCACATGAAAACATATTGGTACATCCTTACCTTACATGCTGTTTTTATTCCAGTGTAATTGTATGGCAGGAGTATAGAACTATGGAGGAATGCATCCTCCATCCTGCCATGCAATGAGGTAATAGGTATCTATTGACCATATTAGAGAAAACATTTTGCATTACATGTTATCTATACTTTTTTTTTTTAAATAGTGCAAATAATACAGATGGGTGACAAAATAAAGGAAATGCTGAGTAATTGAGGGATACATACAGCTCTGTTAGACCATAACAGAGCCATTTTTAAGTAACTTTAGTAACTGAAAGAATATCCTACATTATTGTGCAATGCATGAAATTCACTGCATTTATTTGTTTGTAAAAATAAAAATAAAAAGTGATTGGTTGAAATGTCTTTAGAAACCTCCCTTCTATTTTAGGCAATAAACAAAAATATGCTATCCCCC
>CABFOS010064194.1:6052-20816 GCA_900660315.1 Diretmoides pauciradiatus | reverse complement strand
GTTCAATGTTGCTTTAACTTCGTCATTACAGATATTACAGAGCAGCATATATTTACATGACATGTATAAAGTATATGTAAAGTATATATGTATATTTCTATGCCCTACTTGTTATTTGTAAATTGTGACTGTGAAATCTGCTAGTGGATTTGCGCATGCGCATTACTTCAATGATCCGGCATCTACGATCCGAATCAGCGAGTGTTTTCATTCATCACCTTCTGTGATCCGACCGGTACCTACACGCGTTGTTTCGTCCTTTGATTTGCGCTAATGAACACGACCCGTGAACCGACGTGACAAGATTTGTTCATTTGACTAAACGAGATCCGACTAAAGATCCGAGTCTGAAAAAAGATCCTAACTTCCCACCACTATTGCGCACTCCGCGTTAACACCTCCCACAGAACTTAAAGGGATGAGAGGTCCCTCTCCTCCTCCCTCTACTTCTCCCGCTGTCTCTCCTCCTCCCGCTCCCTCTCTCTCCCCCCTCTCTTCCTCTCTCTCCCTCTCCTCCTCCCTCTCCCTCTCTCCTCCCTCTCCCTCTCCTCCGACATGCTGTACTGAGTCTACTGTACATGCCAACATGCTGTACTGAGTCTACTGTACATGCCAACGTGCTGTACTGAGTATACTGTACATGCCAACATGATGTACTGAGTATACTGTACATGCCCAACATGCTGTACCCAAAGCAAATTCCACCGACCATTGGTTGTGCAGTCCATAAATGAACCCTTCTGTTGTGTTCGGGTCCAAACGGACCCGGCATAGAAAAATGGCTATAGACATCAGTTTGCTTAATAGAAATGCTATGGCTACAGCCTACAGCAGCTCTGTGGATCACATGTGGCTCAATCAAGGTTCATATTTTGACTCTAGACATTTCACTCTCACCCCGACCTCCACCACACACACACACTCCCCTCCTATATGGGAACCCATTCTTTCTCCCCCTCCCCTCCCCCATCGGGCTTCAACTTTTGTTGGTCCGCTCAATAAATAAAAATACATTGCCTCAGTGCCTGGTTTGTGGAGTGTCATCTTACACATTTTAGGACCTAACAACACTACCCCGACACAGAGAGACATGCACAATACACACGAACACACGCACACACGCACGGAAATAGGCCCACAGTTCAGTACAGTGCACACCAGAATACAGCATTCCCAGACATAGGTTTGTGTGGGAATGTTGTATTCCGGTGGGGGGCTGGGGGCATAACACATTTTCTCGCAGCAATAGCCAGCCAAGGTTTGGATTCCTGTCAAGTTTTTTGCAGCAGTATCTGTGTCCACCTGACCACTACTTCATCATGAGCAGAATACTCTGCCCTTGAGTACATGGACCATCTTATGTGTGGTCCAAATGCTCATGCTGACGTGGAGGAGTTTACTCAATAAAGTGTCTTCATATATTAGCCGGTTATAGTCAGATTGCATACTTATTTATCCATTTTCTTCAATATGGGGAATAGCATGAGTGAATATAATCCTATTTGAGTGAAAAAATAGGTATATTGTGTCTTGGGGCCATATAAAATAATGTTTGATATGGGGACTGTGGTTGTGATGAGCTAATTAGTTAGTAATGAAGTACAAAACAAACTGGATGATCATCCTTATTTCTTGGGGTGGTTTGTACTGAGTTACACACCGGTTAACACCAAAGATAAATAAATAAGCAGCGCACAAGTCTGAATCCTCTCAAAACAATTTTATTTTACAGACTGAGGCAACTCCAAATGCTTAAAAACACACACACAAAAAAACACATACCTGGAAGAAAAGAAAACATCCCATACACTTTTAACAAGACAAATAGTACAACTTTATACAGAATTAAAGAAAGTGTCAGTGGTTAAAAGTGATTCCCACTTCGAGGTGGTGAGTGCCAAACTGCAGAGCTGGTGCGCTTGAAATAGCGCGGTTTGCTCTTATAAAAGATGTTCTCCAGCTTTGGTGGTTCAATGACTCCGAAGAATGACTCTAGATCACGAGGATTGAAGTACTGTCTCATGATGGTTTGCTGCAGATTGTGACCTTGGAGGGGGAGAAGAAAAAAAAAAACATGCATTACATTTAACCAAGATCTCTGAATATACAAGAACAAACATTACAAAGTCTGTTAGATCAATAACACGATTACAGGAGTTACATTGCCAAGACTTAACAGACATGAATCATCATCATAAACAATAGCAATAACAGCTGAGCGAACGCCGGTGAGATGAATCTCCAGCGCAACAGAACATAATGTGATTCACACTTCAGGTGCAGCGTGAGATATTCATTTCTATAAATTAACCAACTTTTTATATTGTGGTGGTGCTGCTGATATTGTGGCGGTGCACCACGGACGAGTCCACACTGAGAAGGCACTTATAGTGCAAACTTCTACCAATACTAAACAATTCTCCAGTTTACTGTTACACCCAAAGACATCTTTCCTATCACTTCAATAGATTTCTTGACTCTGCAAACACACACCAAGGACTTGGAAGCAATTCTATCTCTAGTTTCTAGAGTGTTAATTTCTAGTTTAAAAACATAATTGTCTAATGGTGGAAACCCATTTCTGGGTCACCACCAAACTCAAACTAATGGTTCCTTTGCCCATCTACCAGGATGTCAAGATATCAAAAAACAGAAACAAATTTGTGAACAGATTTCAAACAAGCTAATGGGTGAAACCATAACCTCCTTTGCAGAGATAATAATTTATGCATACCTTCTGCCCATGATGGTATTGGTTTCCTCGGTGCAGACTCATCATCAGTTGAATCATCACTCTTTTGGTCCATTCCATAATCCTCCGGATTTTTGCTCAAAACAAGAGGTTTGTTTCCACCCTTTGGAGTGATGTTATATGACTGAGGAGACTGCTGCAGAGGAGCACAAAATGCATTTTCAAGCAATTTTATTTTTAACTTTTTAACTCTGATGATGAAACGGTTAAGTTTTGTTTAATAATGTCCATATAGGCTTAAGAAAGAATGAATGAAATACATGTACTAAATAGCATACAATGTTTACCAACTCAGGCTTCCTGTAGTTATGTGGTATACCACTATTTACCTCAATATCCACAGTCACATTTAGGCCGCCGACCTTGGCTGCAGGTGTGTTCACTGCAGTACGCTGAGGGGTGAGAAAAACAGTGGTACATATCAGTCTTTTAAGCGCTGCTGAAAACATACCAGCATTGCCAATAAAATGTCCTTCAACACCAGGGAGACCTTTAAACACTGCTAAAATTATCCATACATATATGCCTCCATGCAATGTTAAACTGTAATAATGAGGCTATGGTTATAGTAAGGGGGGTCCCCCCCCATTGTCCTCCGTAGTGAAACAAACTGAGATGTAGCAAATCACTTTGAAACAGAGCTTTTAAAATATTTTTTAAAGACTTATTTTTTGGGCATTTTCTGCTTTATTCGATACAGTGGAGACAGATGACAGGAAATGTGGGAGAGAGAGGGGAGGACATGCAGCAAATGGCCACGGGCTGATTCGAACCCGGTCCGCTGTGGGAAGGACTCAGCCTTATGGTACGCGCTCTACCCGGTGAGCCACCGGAGCGCCACACAGAGCTTTTCACATTGAAAATAGATGTCCTGAGCCAAAATATTGTTTGTTTTCAAGATTGTGTTTGTCACGTTTGCAGCAAAACATATTCATCGGTAAAAAACAAACAACAAACTGGAGTTTTCTTCAGTGACTGCGGCACACGACTTCTGCATGTCACCGCCCCAAAATGAAGGGCCATAAAGACTTTTGATTGGTTCTGCAATGCAGTTTTTTTTTAAAAAACACTAATTGTTTCCACCCAGTTTTAGCAACGCAACCTCTGAGAAAGTCCTCAGTCTTTAGTTGAGCGAAGCGTTCAGAGACTGACTTTGAGTCTAGCGTCACACTAGTCCCTCAGGTGGAGTCAACTGGCCCAGGTCATTAGTGGCCGCTGGCCATCGATCACTCCTTATTGTCGAACCCTGTACCCAACATTATTATGCACATGGCTACTTTTTCATCAATTAACATAAGCAGTCAGATAAATATGAACTCTTTTTATTTATGAACTTTAAAAATCATAATGTCAACATAAATGTCTTAACATTAAATTGTAAACCAAAATAAATGGTACAGGCCTAGTATAGATTTCTGAGTTAACGGGCAACATGAAGTCTGTCGGCGCCCACACGATTTACCGTACAAAGCGATCTAGATGCTCAATCGATTTTTAAGTGCAGACAGTGCAACTGCGCCTCTGAAGTTTAGATGTCGTGACTGCCGTCAATACTGGGTGCGTTTTTATAACTTGCTGCTGCTGATCTCTGCTTCTCGCCGCTATATCTCCCGTAACGTTAGCCTAGCGTGTAGCGGCGTTGCTCCCGGAAGTAATTGTAACTTCCAGCCGGCTGGAAATGTTAGTACGCTATAATCCTTTGTTCTGTCACTGCATCGTCGCCGTCGTCCATGTCCGCATCGTGGTGCATCTTAGAAACTTTTTTTATTAAAAAAAAAAACGAGAAATTTCCACACCTCTACTGAAGATGCGTACCACTTATGTCTCAAGTCATCATACTTTACCTCGATATCCACAGTCACATTCAGATCAGCCTTTCTCACAGGGGTCTTCATTACAGAGTGCTAAGTGGAGCAAAGACAAAAGTGGAGAACATTTAATCCCTACGTCACTGATAAGACTAACTAATGATAAAATGTCCTCTAAGGATGTTTGGTAGAGATCTTGTGCAGGTATCCTTTAACTAAAATCATACAAGCTAAGATAAGTTCAGGTTTGTTCCGTTCATTTACTACTGTGTTTTGTATTTTACCAATTCTAATCTTGCTTTTCACTTTATCAATTACCAATGCCACTTTTTGGGGAGAAATATTTGTCAAATATAATCATATCATCATCATCGGAATAATATTATAGTAAATATCTGATTCTACAATTTAAGTACAAACCCTAAAGCCCCTTTCCCTGCCCACTCACCGGAACATTGGCAGCCACAACATTCTTAGCAGCAGCTTCTCGCTGCTTAGCAGCTTCTCTCTCTCTAGCAGCCTCCCTCTCTTTAGCAGCTTCCCTCTCTTTAGCAGCCTCCCTCTCTTTAGCAGCTCGTTCTTCTGCAGCCAATCTCTGCTCCTCCTCCTAGTGTAACAAGGAATGCAGGGACCAAGTAGACAAGTTAGCAAAACTAGATTTGTCTGCACAGGCTGCTGAGTGACAATATATTGCCAGATAAAATTTGGGTAGGTTATTTTTCTTCAGGCTGTTATTACACCGAGAGAAAAAACAACAACTATAAAATGTACTTCTTCCACATGACTGTCTTCTGATTGAGAAAAATCTGTGGACGCTAAGTGCAATTAAGTTTTCAAACTTGATTTGCTTCTTTTGAAGGCTTTTCGTCATCCATTTGGTATCAGTTGCTCCAGTGGAGCTGCTCAGCAGCCAACAGTAAGAGTTGTTGTACTGAAGGTTGTACTGGGCAGTTCCCATGAGTAAGTTTATGTAATTGTATGCATTTGAAGTGCTGAAATACAGAATGTGTGCTCACCAGACCTTGCATGCATGAATAAGGTTTAAATAAAGAAATCCATCTCCATAGCTGACTTTTAGATCGCTGGTTATGCAAAAAGTTTGTAAAAGCACGCACATCCAAAGAACAGTACTAGGTGCTGGACAATTACAAGTGAGAATGAAATGTTCATGGGAGCGTGACCTAGTGTGCAGACTCCATTTTTTCATTCTCATTTTAGATCACTGGTCCCTGCCAGGATAATTACTGGTTGAAGTGGGACTGTTTTAACCTAAAATGTGTCAATATTGTATGTAATCTACCATGTTCAAGCTATGTACATTTTTAACTTTATTACACTGTGTGCCAACTCTGCTGTGTGGCAGTGTTTCTTACCTGATGCATGTAATGGACTAACAAAACATAAGCATGCCAAACATATTTTGGCTCCTAATTTCAGATGTTTACCCGCTTTCTCTTTTCCTCCAGCTCCTTTCTTTTCTCCTCCAACTCTCTCCTCTCTTTCTCTCTTGCTGCCCTCTCCAATTCGCGTTGCAGAGCAAGAGCCTTTTCTTTTTCCACTCGCTCCCTGAACACAATGAAATTCAGCAAACAAGAGCAAAAACCTCTGCAAGTACAATACAATAGTCCAACTTGCTGTTACAGTCAAAAGACATCATTCCTGTTTAAAAATTAACCAATTGTTACTACACCCAAGGCCCATCTGTCCCCCAAATTTCATGGCAATCCATATACGTTTTTGAGATATGTTAACAGTCATGTGTGAAAACATAACGTTCGTAAATGCCCGATACAACTTAGCGTTGAATCTATGTCGTAGTGAGTATTGTGCGCTGGTGTGTCTGCATCGCTCTGCAATTACACCGCCAAAACACTATTTGGCATTGGGGTTTCTATGCCACTGTGCTGAGTTTCTTCCGGTTTCTTCGTGTACTTCAAACAATGGCAAACTGAGCAGATCATGTTAGAGTTGGAGCTAACAAATGTTGATCAGCATGTAAATAAAGCGGTCTGCTGGCCCATTGACTCTCCTCCCTGCCTTGTATCTGTCGCGGCCCCGGGAGTAAGGTTGGGTATCGTTTGGGGGTTTTCCAATGCTGGTGCTAAATCGATATTTTTAAAATGCTACCGGCGCCTAAGCGGTGACAGAACCGATACTTTATAACAGGGTTTTATGCAGGAATCCTGAGCTTAATTTCAATACCTTTTTAAAGACCTTGTCAATATTTTTTAAGACCTCACCGCCACTTCGAGCTGTAACCGTTTACATCAGTGACACCTTTAACTTAGTTTTAGTTTGCGATAAAGACTATAGACCACTATCATACAATAGAATTCAAATAGGCTGGCAAAAATGGCGGTGTAACGTTGGCACTAGCTTCATTAGGTAGTGGTGCGACGTTAGCAGTAGCATAGAAACCTTGCAATGGACAGCTGCCGCTCTCGGGCGACCAACAGCGGCCTTGTGGCGCCATGCATGTGAGACTTAACCGCGTTGATCCCCATTGATGCAACACTTATCTTCTTTTTACATAGTGTACAATATGCCTACTTGATGTTATCAGCGACTGGCTGATGGTTTAAAGTCCGTCCCATCCAACCACAACTCCATAAAATTACACTTTACCATTTTGTGTTTTCTACCAAAATACCTTGCGTAAAAAGAAATGTTTTCCAAGCGCAGTCCGCCATTCCAGCATTCGTTCGCCTTTCGCGCTGAGGGCGTCATGTGACATAACCTCGGGGTTATGCATTACATTAATGTTTCCGGTTCATCTTTGTTTTTTTTTATAAAACAAATGAATTCACGCACTTTTACTGAAAGTTTTTAGGATTCAAACTCTTTGGACAGAGTCTAATTCAGAAAAATACCTACAAAATTTAAGACCTCATAAAATCATGATAAGACTTTTTAAGGGTCTTTCCCAAAATTGATCTATCAACTTACTTTTCAAGACCCCGCGGATACCCTGTATAAACAAGACTAGGTCAAAACCTAGTATTTGGCTGGACCGTATGCACTCTTCATGCCTCTTGGTGCATGGAGAGCTGTTTCCTGTTCCTAAGCGCACTTGAATGCATCACAATATATTACAGTGAAAGTCATAGCCAAATTTCCGAGGACACACAAAACAACGATTGGCGATATAAACGAACGGCTTTTTTGCTATTCCATTTATAAAAAGGCAGTACGCAGAGAAACGAAACCGGAATTGCATTGTTTGGAGCCATTTCACTCTCAAAATGAGAGTAGTTATTTAATTATGAGCCTGTTACTGTACCACAATTATAACGTTTAAGACAATAACTAACCTTTCAGCTCTCTCCTGCTCCCTCTTCAATTCCAGAGCTCGGCGGGCTTCAGCCATCTTGCGAATTTGCTGCTCCTCCTCCTCTGCCCTCCGCTTGGCCAGGACCTCCTGCTGCCGCTTCTCTTCTTCCTTTGGTTTTAAAGAGATGGGTAACAATACAAGTTTAAAAACCTTATTTTGTTTACCCTTTTAAATTGTGATAGTTGCAGTTCAAGTTGCTGGAAAATAGGGATAGGAAAACTCCTAACACAATCTGCTGCAGCTTCCACACTGAGCAATAAGCACAGGGTCAAAATTCACTCAAAATCCCCAATGGGTTTAGAAAGCCACCACTAAGTGGAGACATTGCATGCCAGGAGAGGGACTACTTGTCATACCACACAGCTTATCCTACCAACAGCTGAGTTTCAAACAATGAGGGGCTAAAATACAATTAAAATTTTCCAAGATAACAGATTATTTCCAGGGTATTTGGCCATTTTAATCAATTTCCAGGTGTTTCCATGACTGGAAAACTAGTCTCTAAATTCCCAGGTTTTCCAGGATGCATGGGAACCCATCTTAGCTGTAGAGGTGCCTGTTCATCCCCTGGCCACTGCCCTGGAGCATCTCTCCATTAATGCGTGTATAAAGGTCCTGTGTTTGCATGTGCATGTGTATTTCAGGTCCTGTTTGTGAAAAAAATCTGAGTGAAAATATAGATTTTCCCTAAAAAAACATAAAAGTAAATAATCTACTAATCGAAATATGTAAGCTTGACAATGTGACTGCCACAGATTTTCGTGCACAGTAAACAGCACTGTGGCAGACTGGGGGGGGGAGAGTGTGGGTGAGGTGTAGGCTGGATGCAGGACAGAATTAAGCTAGTGGGCTGGTTCTTCTTGTATCCACTATGCAGCACCTGTTCAGCCACACTGGAAGAACCAACCAGAACTAGCTCAATTCTCTCCTGCATCCAGCCTCACCCACAGTTAAATTCATCAATTCATGGTGGTGGTTCTGGTGGTGACGGGCATCACTGCTCAAAGTATGTGATGGAAACACTTAATACACACAACAAAAATGAGCAATGATCTCACCATTTGCTGAATCTTCTTCCTTCTGGCCTCTTCTTCCAATTTTCGCTTCTGCTCCAGCTCGTCCTGACGTTTCATGGCCACCTTCTTCTTGGACTTCTCTTCAGCTTGGCGCTGGGATCAAACAGGCACAATGTTCAAGATCATTAGAGTAGTGTTCATTTAACTTTGAGGCAAATTTTCAGTTATCTACTGTAGATTCAAAGAGATATCAAATTAAATATATACCTCATTTTTCTCATCATTCTGGGCCATTTTCTGCTCCATCTTCTTTTTCTTTTCTTCCTCATCCTTTACTCTGGCCTCAACCACTCTTTTCAGCCTCTCATCCCTCTTCCTAAAACATACATTGTATATGTTTCATGATTTTTTCATCAATTGAAACCAAGCCAAATAAAGACACACAACATCCATGGAACAGTTGTATGTAGGGTTGGGTAACGTTTTGGGTTTTTTTCCGATATCGGTGCTAAATTGATACTTTTAAAACGGTACCAACTAGGTCAAAACCTAGTATGTGGCCTGACTGTTTGCATTCTCCTTCATGCCTCTTGGTGCACAGAGAGCCGTTTTCTGTTCCTAGGCGCACTTAAATGCATCACTATGTATTACAGCGAAAGCCGTAATCAAACTTCCAAGGCGCACCTGAATGCATCATAACAGCGAAGGTTCAGCCAAGAAATACAAAGTGCCGGTTGACGACATTAAAGACCATCTTTTTTTATTGCTAAGGCAAATTTGAACTTTGAAAGGATTTTTCCTTCCACCTTCTCGCTCTGCTTACCATAGCTTATAGAAAGGCAGTACGCAGAGAAACAAAACTGAAAGGAAACTAAGAATTGTTTGGAGCTGCAGTATTTCACTCTCGTAAACAATGAATCAACTAGCGATGGCATGGGCGGTGATGTTGCTGTTGCCTGTAATGTCAGTTTCAGACCAGAGCGCAAATATTTCAATCAGCTCAGTAGCACCAAAACGAGGGACCGAAATCTGTGTTGCAATTCATTCTGGTACATATCGGTCGTACAGGAACCGGTGCCATATTGTCACCAGGTTTCAGTACCCAACCCTAGTTGTATGTCCAATCAGATATATATATATTTTTTTTTACATTGAGTGACATCAGATATATATATATTTTTTTTTACATTGAGTGACAACCTTTTAAGTTCTTCCTGTTTCTTTTTCTTGTTCTCCTCCATTTTCTTGATTCTTTCCTCCTCCTGTGCCTGCTTCTTTTGAAGTGCTTCCAGTTTCAGGCGCTCTTTTGTCTAGGGGGGAAAGGGGTATGATTGAGTTTAGATACGGATATTCAAAGACAGCAGATACTATGGTATGGTAATAGGTGACATAAGTAGAAAGGATCTAAAGTAGCAGATGAGTGGTATTAATGTGGAAAAAGATGACTTTCCAAAATAAGACACCAAAACCATGGGATGGTTAGTTGAAACAGAAATCCACCCTGACAGAATGTGTTAGAGCCATGTTCTTACAGAGTTCAGTCAAGTGTACATACTGCTGAACAGGGCTCTGCTGCCTATTTGGCCTATGATTTATTGGTACAATTCAGTCTCCGAACTGCTAAGTTGGACATTTCAAACTAGAACAGTGAGTTGTTCAATTGGCCTAATATTTGAGACCTATAGCGAACCTAAGCAGCATACATTGATCTATCTATACAGCATGGTCTGATCTCAAACAGTACCCCTGGAGCCGATCTATTCAAAATAAAGAAGACTTTTCAAGTATCTTTTAAAAACATAAATATTGAACTCGAAATCATAGGCCGTGGTTTTGAATGCGATCTCAGCCGATCACGCCAGACTGCAGTAATGTGGCTTCTGTTTTGAGATAGATTTCCCTTCAATCTCTACATCAAATCATGAAAGTTTTTAAGCCCAATAAATGGTGACTTTACTGTAACCATTTTAGGCAGTTTTAAACATTGTGACAAATACTGAAGACTACATATTAGTGAAATCATAGATTCCTTCAATTTACATGTGCAGTTGTTTGTGAGAACAAACGTGTGAGAAGTGGTGAATGAGAGCAGCCATTTAGTCAAGTTGCACAATCTACTATTAGAAACCCAAACGCCCAGTAGTATGCAGTGCCATAACCACACACTTACCACTAGACCACTGCTCAACTGGGGATGGGAGAAAAAAATCCAAATAAGAACACCAACCACATAATTTGACTGTTCAACAAGATTGTTGAACAGAATATCCTCAAAACAGGGCACACTGACTCACTGAATGCAAGACTTCTCAACTGAAATTCAACTGCATTTGAGACAAACAGACACACTGATTGAGGCAACTGGAAGTAAAGTATGTAGACTTACCTTAGAATCAGACTTCATAGGAGTGCTGTGTTTAATGAAGGACTTCATTACAGAATTCCGGCCCATGGAGCTTGGAGTCATCATCAGTATCTGATTCTTCTGCACAGTGTGGAGAAAGGACCTCATATGGGGACGGACCATCTAAACAAAACAAAAGTACTTCAATTTTACTGTTTTACAATCTCTTCAAGACCCAACATGATAAAAAAAAGGAAGAAATTGTCCACATTCCAAAACTTAACACCAATCTTACACTTTGAGGTTTTTTTGGAAGAGGAGTGTACTTCTTTGTGGGGCTGTCCTCTATAGTTTCTGCTGCTTTGCGCTTGGTACTGTTGTCTTTGGACCTAGAAGACCTAAAAGATACAATACAGGATTAATTTGACCATCCAGCATGTTGGATGTATTATTTACATCATTGGCCTTTTACAGCCACAAAATAAATGCAAACCAAAGTTTAGTTGTCACGTGTATCAAAAGCTCATATGTCAGTTGTAAAACAATTACATTAACATCAATTAACAAAGTGTGAAGTAGGGCGTTGCTGAAAAAGAGCCTTCATGCTCAGCGAACCTACCCTGGGTAAATAAAGGAATAAAAAATACGTAAGCATTTAAATAAAGCCAGCAACTGTGTTTAAACTGGGGGCCATGCTGCATTTTTTACGTTTACAACTAGAAGCAAACATTTGTTGAGGGTTGATGTCTGGCCCATATACACTTACCTCAGATGTGCCTGTGAACGTGTAACGCGCTGAAGTAAAGGATCTCCATTCTGCTCAAACTGCTCCTATAAAAATCAAGACATCGTATCAGCTGTTCAATAGCCCGACAGATAAATTATGTTTGTAAAACCTGACATCGTTCTAGATTTAAAAAATAAAAACATACCTCTGGAGCAGTGTTACATTCTTCAGCTCCTGCAGCTGCTGCATCAACAGGGTTGGAGAACACCACCCTACAGCAAAAAATAATAAATAAAAAGTTTTCAGGGAAGGAAACCGTTTATCCTCTGGCCAATGTGGCCGGTACAACTCCACATTTAACAGCAAACTAACTTTTTAGGATAGAGGAATGTTGTGTATTACCTCCCCAGTGATTAAGCAGTAGACAAACTTACCAGCCACTGCTAACATTTACCAGCATTTGCCTTGTATTTGGTGTTAATGTCACACCCAGTCAGCATCTTTAGCGAAACTGTACTCTGAACAAGTGGCGGTTCGGTTTGAAATATAATAGATAATTATCTAGATGTGCAAACTTCTAGATCCAAATTAACTAACTTATCCTTTTCATAAGGAAGATGATGCATGCACACATGCATGAGAAACATTTACTCAAATATACTGTAATGCAACAGTATAGTTTCCAAAGCAATCAGACTGTAAAATGGCCGGCAGATAACGACTTCCCCTACCGTGCGCCGGTCATTGTACAGTCCGATTGCTTTGTTTAAGGTATTTGCTTGACAAACGTGATTGCGTTAGCTTGCTTGCCGACAGGGTATGTCAAAAGTCTGATATTAAAAAATCTGTGTTAAAAACTAAAAGACTAGTGCCCGGAAGAGGAAGTCGTTCTTCAGATCCATTGGCTAGACCGGATAACCCAGACATCGTGGCTGTCGTGCCCAGAGTCTACTACTAATAGACTCTGGGCTCCGAGATTGCTATACAGTTGATATCAATCATTATGTTATCAAAATAAATATCACTTACGCCTCTTCATTCTCTGCAACCTCCTCCCCATCAATTTCCATGCGATCGTCATCTAAAATGGAAATTAAAAACAAAACAAAATTATTAGTCAGAAATTAATAAATTGCTTGACTAGATTTACTATGTGAACCTTGCAAGACAAACTCCCAATACTCACCACTGCCATCACTGCTACAGCTGGAGCCGAGTTGAGCCGCCTTCTTCTTCTTCTTCTTCAGGATGGATCGCCTTGAGGCCCGGCGATTGGACTCCTGCATTACGCTGTAGCGCAGACCTGCCATGGAGCGTCGCAGCTTGAGGGACACAGAGCTCCGCCGTGCACCCTTAGGCTCACCAGCTATTGCAATTTTAGTAGCTGTACGGCCAGGAGAGGACACTAGGTTCTGGGCCAGCTCAGCAGACAAGCGGTCTGCAGGAGAGATTGCCACTACAATATCAGGTGAGGGAATCTCAGGTGCAAAATGGGCTGTGCCTGATGACTGTGGATGGGAGCTGTCCAGGTCCTTCACAGTCCCTGTACAGTTTTCCTGGCTCTGTTGGTCAGCCTCATCTACCTCTACCATCTCTAGATCATTTTTCTGTTCAGCTTTAGGGGTGTCAAGTGAAGGTTGCCCTGCATCCTTTGCTTCCTCGGGCTGGGTTTGTTTGTTTCTCCGGGTGGAGCGTTTTGACTTTTCAGCGAAGGACGACTCAGGATTGTGTTCTTCTTCAGAGATGAAGTTCAGTGTTTTTGCAGCGGTGGAACGCAGGTTGCTGCGTCTTCCCTTTGAAAATCTGGATAGAAAATCCATTTATTAGCAATGTAACAGCACAAAATACACGTCACACATTTGTAAACAGGGCTCTTAAAAAAATATCAAACTAAAGTAACAAACCGCCTGCTGGCTTGATTTTCTTCCTGACGTCCCAGAGATACGCGCTTCCTGGGTCTGCGCCTTTTCTGAGATGGAGTCTTTGGCATCAACTCTGGTTCAACATTAAAGTCACTGAAGAGAAACAATATGTTACTTTGGCAAGTAGCTTGAAGACAAATCTATACTTTTCCAAATTGTATTTCAAGCCTACCTTGAGAACATGCGCTCGGCCTCTTGTTCGATCTCTTCGAGCCAGACCATGTTGACATTATCAATTTCACTGATGAACTCTTGTATTTTGCCATCGAACATTTGCATGAGCGACCGCATAGACGAGAATACGTTATTCATGATGAGAGCCTAAGGGACAGAGTGCATTGTTATTGACAGACTGAGTTACACTACTAAAGCAAAGTAAGCATCTTTCTTTGTACCACACATTTCAATGGGCAGGGATCGAGAGAGGGGAAGGAACCCATGCTAAAGCACTAGAGACCATCCATCCATCCATTATCTACCGCTTAATCCTCCACAGAGGGTCGCTGGAGCCTATCCCAGCTGTCATAGAGCGAAGGCAGGGTACACCCTGGACTGGACGCCAGTCAATCCAGGGCTAACACAGAGACAGACAATTCACACCATTCACACTCACACTCACACCTATGGGCAATTTGGACTCCCCAATTCACCTAGCCCCAAATCTGCATGTCTTTGGACGGTGGGAGGAAACCGGAGTACCCGGAGAAAACCCACGCAGATACGGGGAGCCCATTCAAACTCCACACAGAAAGTCCCCACGTCCCCAACCGGGAATCGAACCCGGGGCCTTCTTGCTGTGAGGCGACAGTGCTAACCACTACACCACCGTGCCGCCAATAAAGTACAGTGGAGTAAAATTCATTC
>CABFOS010064133.1:1436-13646 GCA_900660315.1 Diretmoides pauciradiatus | reverse complement strand
TAGTTGTGGTGATGTTAGTTGCAGTGTGTGTGTGTGTGTGTGTGTGCACCATAGACTGTATATAAAGGTGTGCGTGCACAGCTGGTCGGCAGCTGTGTTGTTTGTGAGAATGTAACAGCAAACTGTCAACTCACTTCCTGAAGACCCTACCACCAGAAATCTAATTAATGGTTTGTTCTCAATTTACCTTATTGTTCCCTCATTGCCGGATTATAAACATCAACAAACATCTCTGTCGGCCCTTCTGTCCTTGCATCTTTCTCTTTTCTCTCTCTCTGCATCTTTCACTTTTCTCTCTTTCTCTCTCACTTCTTTTCCCTGTCTTTCTTTCATTGTCTGTCTTTTGTCTATGTTATGCATGGCGGTCAGTATACTTCTTTAGTATTTCTGCGTCTATGTTTCTGTGTTTTTCTCATTTATTTTTCTAATTCTGTTCCATTATTTCTTGCCCATGTTTTCTCTCTCCTCATTTTATTCTTCTTCCCTCTTCCTTCCTTTTTAATTAATTTGTTCATTTCGTTTATTCGCCCCTCTCCACCCATGCGTGCAAATCAAGTGCTGTTTCCTTTGTGATCTAACCCGTTAAATACATGCTGGGAATAACAGTGGCTTGTTTCTGACTGTGAAAGTCAACAAGTCAATTTATCGCCTTGGTTAGTGGTTGGCTCTTTGCCCATAGCTTTTTTCTGCCTTCGGCCTCTCTCATTAGCACCACCCGTGATTGTGTATTTTGCATTAGTACGCTGTTATCACCTCTTACCACACCAAAACCATAAGAATGTGGAGCCTTTCCAACCGCTTTCTCCTTTAGGATCCGATTGTATTACTGTCGGGAACCTCAGTAATCCGTCCTACAGTATACAGTCTGGCTGGAGATTTTGTGGAATAAGCACAATGTCTTAAAATGTGAATAATGTGTCTCATGCATGAAAAGTGAGAGAAAAACCATTGACCATAAACCATTGAAAGGATTACTGTATGTGGAGGAGGCGCGACTAGACACAGGCAGTAGCTTGATGTTGAAATAGTGCAGCGGAAGGTCAGCGTGGTTTATGGCTGTATACATTTGCCTTCAACTCTCCTTGGTGCAACATCCATCTCATGCAAATAACTTTTATAGACCTCGAGTGAAGTTTTCATTTTCAGCAAAAGTTTCCCTTATTTAACCATGACCAAAACCTTACCTTGACCTTCACCAAATTGTTTTGCTTGCGTAACCTAGGCTCAGATTTGTTGATAGAGTAGAGAGAGACTGGAAAGCGTGGGAGAGAGATGAGCACCTGATCATGTTGCCCTCAGCTGCAGCTAACCTTTCCATGCTGACTCTAAAAGAAATCAGTGGCTGATTTCTGGATTTGTTGGGAGGTGTGTATGCAGAGTAAGTAGCAGACTTGTGGACCCCGTCATACCCAAATGATTCGGGACAATGTGATTATTTGTACTGGAAAATGCTGTCTTTTGTATGGAGCAGCTGGTTATAATATGCTGCCAGAGCATTTCCAAATCGCTGCAAGGTAAGAGGCTGAATAAAATACTGCGGCAACCAAACAAAGACTGTTTCAAATTTTCTTTGACGAGCCTACGCAATCGCCCATGAAATCAGCTTGAACACTTACATCTTTCTAGAAAACTTGAAAAAAGAAAAGAAAAAAGACTCAGTTACTATATTAATGATGGTTTGCAACAGCCCACACACGCTTCCCATAGGGCTCTTAAAGGCATCCAAACTTTAAAAAAAACTTGTGGTGAGAAAGGGTTTGGGGTGTTTCTGCTTCTCATTGTGCTGTTGTCCTTGTCAAGTTAAATATCCCTTGAGTCAGTAAAACTGGATTCAATCAATCTGAAATCAAGTTAAAACGACCAAGTCTGGAAACGGCCCTGAGAAGCTTTTTGTTCATTTCTGTCTTTGAATGTAACGTCACACAAAGAATAAAGTGTTTTAAGGAGTGATTCTGGTAAACTGGTCCAAAATATTAGTCCAGTGCTTTTTTTAGATTTAACCAAGGAAGGTCGACTGACTGAGCACACTTGCTCTGCTTGACGCTCATATAGTCACACACATTCACATCTGGTAGCTGCTCAGTTTAAAATAAGAACCAGGCTTATGTACCAAAGTTGACAAGTAAAGCAGTGCACAAGTAATCAGCCACGTCAACACAATATAACAATAATAACACTAGTATTGGGAAGTTTATTGATTGGATGAGCAAAGCAAGTGTAATTTTGTGTTGCTGAGAGACTTGTTTCCATGGCAGATTGGACTTTAAGATATACAAACATTTCTGGGAAGCAGAGGTGCTCTGGAGTCAGAAATAATCTCATTGGTTGAGTTAAACCTCAACGGGCAGAGCCAAAGAACCACAGGTTGCACTGCTATGTAAGGTTAGACTGACGCCCAGTGAAAGAAGCAAGAGGTGAGAGAGGAGGAAGCTGATATTATGACGCCTAGCGCTCAGCTGCTGACTAAAGAAATGCAATCTCATGATACTAAATTAGGTTAGCTAATGGCGTAGCTTCAAACTAACCATAGCCTATAACTATCTAGGTGAGATTCTGTAGGTAGCTAACCTGCTGACCTTCCAAGATCATGAATGAATTCAAAAATAAGTCATTGCCATAAATATTTAAAGTTTTCCAGTAACTTGCACTAAAAAAAACTGTGGTTCTTTGGCTCCGCCCATTGAGCTTTTACCAGATTATTAGCTCTGCCTCTAAGAAATCTTTGCAGAACTACAACTATAATAAATGGCAAACATTACCAGGGTCAAGACTTCCTTTCCTTGTGTTATGGATCTATTGCCAAAACTGCATGTTGTCATGTTGCTATAGGCTACTGCATTTTGGATAAAAACATCCAACAAATGGCATATGTCATGTTGGTGCATTTTAGTGCTCTTAATTATAACATTAATTAATTCTGGTATTCTATCACCACCTCATGCAAGAAAATGCAATCATCTGAATGTATTCACTGTAGATTAATCAATATTATGGTACTCATATTGAAACACTTCCCCCCCCACACTATGGATTAATAGTGTTTTGGATTGAAACACTTCAAATATTATTCCAGGTAAGTTCCGAGAGTTCAGAGACCACTTCCTCTTTAGGCTGTAGTTGAACAATACTGTCATCAGTCTGTCTGCAATGGTCAACACCAGACACCCCAACGTGGCTCTCAGGCTCCTAAAGCTTTCAGCGGCCTCCTCCACTGTGATGGAGAGAAAAACAGATCTGTTTTCCAAAAGCCTTCAAACATGAGAGCAAAGATCAACTCTAATGTAGCCTCTAAAACTTATTGCTTTCATCACACTTTACTAACACACTTTCACACTTTCCAAAGGCTGAAATTGACTTCAGTCAATTCGAAACCTCCTATTTGATCGGACAATTTACAGAGGCTTTGAAATCAACAAGGAATCAGACCAGGATGACCATCATGATTAAGACATTACTTCCAATCTGGATTAGACAGTCCTAGTTGTCTCACAGGCTCAATCTGAACAATACTCATCAATTTTTCGCTGGCTGATCAACACCAGACGTCCCGGCAGCACTCTGCCAGGCTGCTAAACCTTTCAGCAGCCTCTATACGCTAGAGTGGAGAGAAAAACAGATCTGTCTTCCACACTCCTACAAACTTCAGAGTAAAGGTCAGTCCTTATTTAGCTCCTTAACCCAAAAACTTCTCTATTTCCTTGCTGTTTCAGCGATGTCCTACAGATCAGTCAGCAAGTCCCGAGTCAGACCTGGCAACACGGTCACACCGAGGGCTTCAGGGCATTGTCTTTGGAATAGGGGACACAGGGCCATTCATACCCGAATACCTGGCAGGTCTTACAATGCTTCCACCAGAGTCTTCTTACTGTACAATCAGAAACTAAAATGGTGCAAAGGGGTTTTCTTGTATCCCTGCTTTCATAATGTTCCTATTATATATTTGGGAAACATGAGCTTTACTCTTATTTATGCTCAAATTATATCACTGGGAGAAACTTTTAAACCAATATTTTCCCAGTGACCATAGTACCTTTTCATATATTATTTAACTGCACTGTGGGGCGTATTATAACCGCCTGCAGCCAGTGATGTGAAGAGATCAGATTGGCATTGACCAGAGAGTTTGTTCCAATTTTGTTAAAAAAAATTTTTTTTGGGAAGGTGTAGGATTACTGAGCCAAGACGCTTGCATCTTCAAAAACCTTTTTTTCTGAAATGTAATAAAGCCTCTTTCCCCCCCAGTTTGATAACCATCTATTCAAAACATGTTATTGTAGGCTTTATCATGCGACCGAATGTGCTCCACATACAAAAGAACATGTAAAGCTTCAGCTCAACATGAAAACTTCCAAAATCGGGGGTTTATCACTATCAGTCCCTCCAGGAGAACCACAAGATCATAAAATCCTGGAGGGATTGCTCTAGCTGATCAAGCTCCTCTCACTGGAGTGGAGAGGAATTTTCTTTTTTATGTACCCTGTGTATTAGTTTGTAAAAGTGGTCATTTTATGAAGCAATTTGCTTTCTCAAAAACGTTCTCTGTTTACTGGCTGAATGTAATCTGAAACATGACAACGCTGAGGACGCTTGTTTTAAGGGAAATTACGGTGGTTCACAGGGATTTACTCTACATACTTGGCAACCAGGGCTTGAAACCAAACAAGCCAGTGAAATGATGGTACATTTTGGCTGTGGTTGGTCTGGAAACCCAAGCCACCACTTTGTCAGGGAGCCAACCTGTTTTCAATTCTATTCTACTCTAAAAACCACTTGAAATTAAACTTCCTAGTGAAATCCTGAACCCATTTGCAACTGGAGAGTTACTTTTTTATGTTCTTTTTACATCTGCCTCTGCTTTGATTTTCTCTCATTGATATCATTAGATACGACAATACCTCTTTGCAGATGCTTTTTTTAAAGAGTAGTTTACATCGTAATGGCAAGAAATCGAACTTTGGGAATAGGTTGATACTGTTTTATTTCCATAGAAGGTTCTCACTAGAGTGTGGAGAAAAGCACATTTCCCCCCAAATCCTTGATCACAGCAGTTCCTAAATCTAAAGAAACACCCTTGTCTCTTTCTATTTCAATATTGCTTAAATCCCCTCATCAGCAAACTGTAACAGCTGAGTCAAACCTGGCAACGTAGCCACGGTGAGTATGAAGTCATTTTAATGTGATGCAGTGGTCGCCCAAGGCTTTACCCATTTAACCGGCAAACCTGGCTTTGATAACGCTCCCGTTGGCAGCAGATACAGTATAAAACATGAACTCTGCTCCCATTTCCTCTTTGCAAATAATCCTAACTGGGAAATCACCTTGGTTGTGATGCATTATTGAGCATAACCTAACTGTAAACGATCATGGCAAGACGTCCAATTTTGGAAGAAGTTCTGCCTTTTGTTTGATATTTTCCTTTTCCTCTCTTAATTGAGCACAGCAGAGCCGGATTTGTGTGTTTCAAATGAACTCAGTACCTGTGGACTGTGGACGCTATGTCAGAGATTATGCTGACATAAGTATAAGCAGTAAAAGCCGCCTTTTGTCAGCGAGAGCCATTGACAGGAAACCAGTCTTCCCTTGTAGCTTGCGGGTAACCATGAAGAAACCTCAAGTGGTGTGTGATTTTTTTTGGATCTTGTGGTCAGAAACACTAAGAAAACAGTGAAAACATAGAATAGTTGTACATTGTAATTTGCAAAAAAAACTTGTTTAGTTACTAAGCATTTCCCTGTAATGTTTTTATTTCAGAAACAAACTCAGGCTCTTTAACAGTTTCTACAGTATCTCCCCCTCCCCCCACTCCCACTGTGTTTTGACATGTATGAGATGAAGTTGGGAGAGTGGCTTCCAGGCCTTCCGTTGAATGGTCCAATAGATGATGTAATGTACATGTAATGGCTTGGACAGAGAAAAGGGGGACAGGAAACACTATTATTATTACAGCCTTGGCCTCTAGAAGAGCTTGTCTTGTAACCCTGAAGCTCTGAAGTGGAGAGTAACATGGCGTTCCACAGGGTCACGATCGAGGTCTTCTCAAGTTTATGATGGGAATGTATTGTGGTTTCAGAGGCAGTGTTTCTCCCATGTTCATTCAGCCACAGTGGTCTAATACTGCTGAACGACTGCCACAACGGCTTGGAAAATATTTTGTGAAAAAAGGAAGTTGTTACAGTCCTTCTAACTTTCGATAAGCATAATGTCTGATTGCTTTGCAACGATTTAGCTTCTCTGGTGCAGTGAAGAAGGCAATTCGGTGTTGTTTCCTGTAGTTGGCTTTCTGTCTCACTCTACTGTGACTAGAAAAACTTTTCAGTAGAAATGCCTTAAACAAAATAAAAATCCTTAAAGAGATAGAGAAGGAAGGCTTTGTTGTTATTACACAAGTTGAAGTTTCACTTTACATTTTCAGATGTTAAATTTGACAGTAAATTAACCCCAGCCCTGACAGACAGAGATGCATGATCGGGTCAGAACAGAGTCACTCCCTAGTGGTACTCAGTACAACAGAACATTACTCACATGAACACATAAATACAACATTCCTTTCTTTACGAGATCCTTCCAGACATTACCTTTCCAGAATTCATCCATCTGTCATAGAGAGACGTACCTCATAAAAACAAAATCTCAGGTTGCCTTTTACGGGATTCCTAATTTCTGCAGTATATCTCAAGTGGAACTGGTTCAGAGTCGGTCTTCACAAAGCGTCTCAGAATAAGGCTTCTATGATCAGATAGGGGTACTGGCTTGACTATTTATCACTGGTCAGAGCACATGGCCATCAACTTCAGTCTATCTCTGAAGGCACTTCAGCAGGTGGTTTCAGAGGGCTTGTTAGCGTTTGTTTCATTCAAATACATCAAGTCAATTATTTTGTGAAAGTTTTAATTTTAGCTGGAATGCATCTGCCTGTGATTTTCCAGAGAAGTGTTCATTAGCCATCTTACACTACCATTACTAACACAATTAGCAGCTTCTGCTTCTAATAGCACCAAAAATAAGACACTGTTGGAAGTGCAAGCCTTGATTATCAACCCTGTTCTGAGTTTGGTTTAGTTTATTAGTTTAAAATATACAGAGACAGTGCACATTAATGAACATGAACAATGAGCACTACAACAATTGAAATACATTGAAGAAAAGAACAGTTGAGAAAAGATGGAAAACCACTAAAGGAGCAGTACTGTGCCTACACATGAAATACATCAGAGAAAAGGACAGCCATTTCTGTAACTATATACTACATACTACATATACTACATAACACAGAAGGATATGTATAGAGCACGTAAAACATATAACAAGGCATGACACGGTTTTAGAGCAAATGGTCACACATTTGATCCTCTCTTAGCCATGATTTTTAAGTTAACTTTAAATGAAAAAGATGTATTATAATCCCTGAGCTGTGTTGGTCCATGTGTGAACTGCTCTCACAGAACAGGCTGACTGACCAAAAGCAGACTTCCTATTAGATACTACTGAGATGCTTCCTCAATAGAGAAGTCTTGCTCATCATTCCTGCAATTTATCTCCCAGATGTGGAAATGAACCCCAGCACAGATGTTCAGTGCTGTGCAAGATCAAAGGTCCTGTCAGAGTACCGGCGGGTACTTGTTGAGTGGGTTTATGGCGCTAACAGCTATGTGCTATCTCCTCTGTTATGGGCTGGGATTAGGAAGGAGAGAGGCCAGGTTCTAAATCTGGAAAGGTTTACACCAATGCAAAAACACCCACACAGGTGCACACACACACCCATGCATACACAGACCATTAGACCACACAAACCACGGTTGAATTGAACATTTAGTTACCTGGACAATGGCATCATGAATCAAACTGCGACCTCAGACAGAGTATTCATTATTCAAGAAATATGAGAATATTGCTGTGTGTGTAATTGTAGTTTTTCAGGAGCTAAGAGAAAATGCTTTATTTTCAGATTGATTACCATGTGTTTTTATAACTATGCAGCAGAGGTGTAGAGTTATGAAACGAACACAGGCCTTCATTTGAAGTGAAAACATGGGAATTGCTCAAATTGGACTCACAAGGTTTTCACCCAGCGGTAGTGTTTAGATTGGTTAAACTGATATGGTCACCAGTTTATTAAATAAAAAGACACGCCAACCACTGGATAAACTGGGAATAGACGTTACTCTATTTTTTATTAAGGTGCTCAGGTTACCAAGGGCAGGGGCACCACCTTTTTTGAGCCCTGGTCGTCGTAAATCAGTTTTCAGTTCATTTCAGTTCATCCACGTAGACGTTTGATGTTTACAATATCAGTATCATTCTATGTCAATGTAAATATTGATCATAACTTGCTCTGAAGTCATAACTGATTCAATCCATTTATGCTAGAAGCTCTCTATAGAGACCTTGTTAGTGTAAAGCATAAAATCACTCTGGAAGCTACTGCCGTTGGCTGTAAAAACAGCGTGGAGGTTTCCCCTGTGCAGAGCAGCGCAGATGGAAGACAGACATCAGAGGCGTTTGGGTTCCTACATCATACATTATAACAACTGCTCTGTTATGGAGCGCAGAGGCGAAGACGTGGCTGTTTTATTTGCAAATGTGCTTCGTTACTTTTCATGCTCTTTGGAATAATACCGTTCTGTAGACTTCCCCTCTGCGAATTGAAATTGATGATTTCCTTCACACGTCACAAGTCAAGACTGGAGGCTAAGTGGAACATAGGATGTAGGTAACGTCATTGTTGGTCTCCCCTTCCATTCCTGATTGATAAAGCAAGTGAATACGACCTGGCAGGAAGGAGTGTTTACCCTCAGCCATGGTTGTTATTGCCCTTAATGAGACTCATGAATCTTTCTCTACTCTCTTTCTCCTTCTCTCTCTATCATTTCTTCCTTTCTTTCTTCCTCTCTCTCTGTTTCTATCCTGTCTCTGCTTCTCTCTCTGTTTCTCTTCCCCTCTTTGCACGTCAGATTTAGGCCAAATTCAACAGAGGCTGTGCTCTCTAACTCTAACTGATTAGACCAATCCACATACTTTTTGCCTAGACAAATACATCTGAATTACCCCACCCACCTGCAAAACAGAAAAATCCAGCTACTCCAACTTCTTGAATAAACTATTGTCCGCCTCCTTAAAAGGCTCGGTCGTGTTTTGGCCACAACGCCCAGAGCGTTACTGAGACAAGAGCGTTGGTTTGAGGAATTTAAAGATGAAATAAAGACCCAATGAGCTTGACCTGGTTTTGACCCAGGTTTGAGCTTTGAGGACACTGGGGTCAAAGAGTGGGGTCATTTCCTCCCTAAGGTGAACCTGATTACACAGTTTAGCACCCAAATAGACCAACAACATTTCAGCCAAGTGAGATGAAAGACCCATGCCTTGGTTGTGCTCGGAGGCTTTTCTGGAGCAGCCTAATCCTGGCTGGGATTCCTAGTGTTTATCTGGGAGAAATCACCTGTCAATCAAACAATGTGTCCAGTGCTGTGACGTCTTCTGTTGATGTAGGTGGCGCTCTTTTCTGTGTCTATTCATGGTGGCTGTCGCTGCAGCAGGTCAGCTGGGTCAGTCTCATCTGGATCAGCCAGGCCGGTCAACAGTCGCCTAACAGCGTCCGTCAGCCGGCGCCAAAGCGGCCACACAATGAGTCAATGAATGGACTGCACTGCAAGTGGATTGGCCGTGGTCCCACTCTCCAAACTGTAGCAAAGCACTCACACTATAAAGCCAAAGCAGATGGTATCACTCCGGAGCTTCAGAGCACATTACTCAGCCCTCAGCTAAGACTCCCCCCACCCATAGGACCTCCAATGTGATGGATACAGATGAACGCCAAACCCTCACATTCAGCCAGGAAAGGACTTAATAAATTTCAGTGGAAAAGAAGGAGAGCAGTAGCAGTAGGGAGATTCATTCATTCTTTATGAGTTGATGAGCTGATAGGGATGAAGATGGAGAGCGGATGTTGATCATTCAGCTGCACCAAGGTGCATCTGGTTCATACTGTAGCTCTCTTATACATTACCCTGCTGGTTAACATTTTGATGTGTGCATGTCTGGAGGTGTAGCTGATGCAGCAGAACGACCCGGCCGTCAGGGACACCGAGTTCTTTTCTCTCTCTGAATGGTTTATAGCGTCTTGACTAAAATGAGGCTCCGCAGGGCTTAAAAGTAAAAGTTCAGTAGACGTCCAAGAAAATCAAAGCATTATCTTGTACATACGGACGTCTGCAGTGCATATGTCTGATATTTACAGCTGTTTATGCAGTGTTTTCTTTCAATGTGTAATAGTGTATTTACTGCTTGGTCTGAAACTGGGCAACACTGCCACAAATAAAGTCTTTCTCTCTGTTTCTCCATTCACCTCGTTCTTTTTGCATCTCACTCAATCCATCTCGTCTTTTTTCCACTCATTTTCTCCCCTTTATCTTTTCCCCCTTTCCTGGCCGGCGCCATGATCAAGTACAGCGATGTCCAAAAGGTCCCCGTTGTTTAGTTTATCATGGAAAGTAGCTTGTTGCACTTACTTCACTTTAGCTTCTGTTAATTGATGATTGATTACTTATATCTTTCTCATACACATCATCTCCCTTCAGTAGTTTTGATGTTTTTTTCTCCATCTCTCACACACACTCTCTCTAAACCTCTCACTTTCTCAATTTCAGACACACTCACACACACATGCACACACACCAAAAGATAAATCAACGTCCCATACAAAAATGCATGCATACCATAGACGCACATATGCACTCTTTCTTTCTCTCAGCGCCCCCTCTCTCTTGCATCAGTTTTTCATCCCCCTGCACCTTTTCCATCAGTGGAGACTTTGCACCTTCTCTCCAAAAGCTTCAAGCTGGAGGCTGGATGTTGTGGAGGCAAGCTGCCAAAGACAGGCAGAGAGCCCGTCATTCCTCTGACACTCTGGTGCAGTTTCTACAGCTGGTTAAACACAGCTTGGGGTAAGCCGAAACAACGTGCCGTTTACATGCCGCCTCATGCCACTTGACCCCTGCGGACACCGGTTGAATTAGCACACAGTAAAAGAGCACGACTTGAAAGAACGAGCTTTAAAGCTGCAGTTTGGCCTGTAATCGCTTTATACCAAAAGATACCCAAGGGACTAGTGATGGAGTACTGGATGGAGTGCTTGATCGTTGCTGTTTGGGAGATTAGTTTTGGATAGTTGTGCTTTTATTAGACAGTTCAGAGTAGAGAGAGACTGGAAAGATTGGCGAGAGAGGAGGGGGGATGACACGTGACAAAGGTCCCAGTCTCGGCTTCAACCCAGGATGCCCTGACCGTTTTGTATTTTGTCACTTCCCACGCAGAAAGAAGTGTACATACCCGACAGCAGAACTTAATTGGGACAAATAGAACAAGTCTTCTTATGCCCCCGTCATCCACCCAATCCTTTTGACACACGGGAGAAGATGGGGCAAGAGAGATTTAAGATAACACGTTCTGTTGTGTTTGGTCCTCTTGTGTCATTAAAGTATTGTGATATGTTTTTATTTCCTGCTTTAAGCTGGATAAAGCTTCATTCCCACTATTAAGGATTTGTTGCATTTTTGAGGTTTTCCCGAGTAAGCAAACCTCCAGTATGGTATCATGACGAAGTAAATTCCCACAGACCCTCTAACCGGGTGCTTTTGTTGAATCCCACAGTTGTTTTTGGCCTGGCTAATCGAAGCAGTGTGTTTTTAAATGCCATTGGATGGGATTTAAAGGGTTATTTCATACTGTACATGCATTGTTTCGCCGTGCTCCTACAGTACTGTAAATCAGAATAATTGAAATGACCAATTAGACTTTGTGACGACAATGCAGTCAGATATTACAGGACAGGACAACAGGACCTCACATACAATGCAAAGAGATACAGACGTACAGTACAGTATGTGTATCCCTGTAACCGTGAACTCTGCATTTCCGATAAAGTCTGAGCTGTTCTGGTGATTCAAAGTGAAAACACCTCAAAGCTGCAGGTCGCTCTGATACTCTGTTGAAAAGAACCTGAGGGGCTTCAAGTGAAAAATCAAGAAAAATACAGCAAATATTCCATTTTACAAAGGTGATACTGTTCTCGCACTGACATTGCCGGAATGGTGCCCCACATCCAGATGGAAGATAAGCAGTCTGAAGAAGCAGGGAGCTGGCGGTGGTGTGTGTGTGTGTGTGTGTGTGTGTGTGTGTGTGTGTGTGTGTGTGTGTGTGTGTGTGTGTGTGGTT